>VDFB02325943.1:43397-112707 GCA_007258455.2 Sequoia sempervirens | reverse complement strand
TCATGCATGATTTTGGAGCTAATATGTTGATGTAGGTTTCATGATTCAATCAAGTACTCAAGGTATTATTTCAAGAAAAGGTTCAAAGTCAAGATCCACATCCATTGAAGCCATTTCATGCAAGCTGTAAATCTCCATTATCAAGGTTCAAATAAGGGTTTGGTGAGTTGTGACATACTATTGTCCATTCATCATTCCTTCATGCATTTCTATTTCATTTCAAGGTTTAATTACTAAAACAGGGTTTGATCAAGGAAAACCCCCATTCACCTAACAAATAACATTTTTTCTCTCTTTGATGTGTGATTACAGGTTTTAGGTTGAAGATCTTTTGGAGAGAAAAAGTGCAAAAGTTGTCAAAGTTGTCAAAGCTACTAAGAAAGTTCTCAAATCATAGAAATTGAGCTACAGGATTTATTTTCAGCTTTCCAACAGTGCCTGACTAGAATCTGGGAGTGCAGACTGAGAGGAATAGAACTTAGAAATTTATTTTCCAAATCTCTAGCTAGGAACCTTTTTCCATGGGGCGAATGAGTCCTCAATGAGGTTTGAAAAAGCACTTTTTACAATATTTACACAACATTTGACCTTCTTAAAACTTTCCTTTTTACTGGTATTTGGGTTAGGTTTTATTTTTGTAACTCATTTACACATTATAACCCTCATAATTGAATGAAATCATAGTGAAATCAGGTTCATCATTTTGTCTCATTATGGTGAACCTCTTTTCCTTTATTTCAATACTATAATCTGGAAAGTTCAAAATTAGTTAATAACTAGTTCTCTACATTAATGAACAACCATAATTTATTTTTCTTTCCATCAAAAAGGATGACTCTCTATGTTGCATTATAAAGTTTTCATTTTTTATATGTTGTGAACTAAATCTCTACATTCATATTCATAACAACTTGTTTGAGAATTTCAAAATTAATGGACAACTTTTGAATTGTGGATTGAGTTTTCTACTTCTCCAAATTCTACCAAGTTCTGATGTGAAAGTAGATTTTATGGAGGAAGAGGTGGGGGTAGGTTTTCTGGAGGTCATTATATTTCGATATAGTTATTGTCTCAAGGAATTATGCCACAAAAAAGTAGGTGGAAAGAAATCTTTCCAAGATTACGAGATCCATTCACATGAGACAGGGGCACCAAAAAAAGTGATTCACATATCCAATATGTACAAGAGTTTGATAAATTTTGTTATTTCTAGCAAATAATATGTAACAATACATCTTTTCCATTGCCTTTTAAATACAAATATTATGTTTTCCATTCATTTGTAAAATGCAACATACATTTAGTTGGATGTTTTAAATTTCTCACTGTTGTATCACATTTATCTGTTTTATACCTTCCACAAATCTTTGGCGTACCCATTACACACGAAGGTGAAATTGCTAGTTTAAACGCTATTAAATATGAATATGCTTCATAAACTATATTATATTAAGCTTCCACTACATTCCAATCAAGGCATCACAATACCTACAATAAGATGATGAGAGAACAAGTAGTCAAAAATGCAAATGAGAAAGAAAATGATTTTGAAGGGATTGAGATAGCAGATGTGCTTACTTCCACATTGAGTGTGATGAGGAAAATTTCTACTACAACTATGGACAATGCAACCCATTTTGGGCACATTGATGGACTTAGCAATTGTGAGAGTGACCTTTAGACACATGCACAACAGGTTGACGCTCTTGATGAGGCCGCAGTCATGGGTTGAATATGATATATAGGAAACTAATTTCATAATGATGTAATTATAGGTCATAATAAAAATGGACTACATTTTATAATGTTATTGATTTGAGTCTTGAAATAAGTATGAGAAGTTCCTCATATTTGTTTTCCAAGTAAATATTTTTCTTACAAAATCAATACCCTTATTATCTATCATGATTCATTCAATGGTTCTAAAGACTTCGTAAAGAAAATTATGATCAACATTATCTAGGTCATATTCTATGTCTACAACATCAAATCACATTGTTTTCTTACAACAATATTCAATCTATGAGCATATTTCATATTCAATGACAAATGTCAATATATAGAAAGGGTGAGGGATGATAAAAAACTACAACCCATGTAACAATAATTTTTTTTTGAAAAAAAAAAATTCAAAATAACCTTTATCAATTTATTTACAATTGTTTTCATAATAATCCTACGACTTCACATCTTATCATAGTCTAAAAAAACATAATTTAAACAACCAAATCAATTTAATTTATATGCTAGTATTTTCCTTATAAAATAAACATGATTGATATTAATCATGAAATAAAAATTATTTTTAAAATTATATTTGTTTCCTAATCACAAATTTGATTTTCTAAATAAAATTGAACTAAAGAAAAACTATATCAAGAAGATATGTAAACCAGCCAAAAAATAATAATAATAATATAAAGATAAATATATTAATTAATGATGGTTGCAAAATTTCAGGTAGATCATCCCACATACGTTTGCCCTTCCTAGTTATACAGCAAGGAAGCGAAACATTTTATTTAAATCCTATTAAATAGGATTATGCTTCGTAAACCTTAACATAAAATATTCTGTAATTGAATTCTATTCAGCGTCCACTGGATTTCGATCAAGGCGTCACAACACCTGCAATGCGACGATGAGAGAGAGAGTTATAAAAAATGCAATGAGGAAAAAAACGATTTTGAAGGGATTGAGATCAAAATGTGCTTACTTCCGCATCGAGTGTGATGAGGAACGTTTCTACCACAGCTCTGGACGATGCTCACCACTTTGGGCACATTGATGGTCGCAGCAATTGCAGGAGTGACCTTCGGACACACGCACGACATATCGACGCTCCTAACGAGCCCGCAGCACGCTGCAGAGGGAGCGTTGCCCTGCATTACAGGTGCGCAGTTGCTTGCCAAGCCCTGCATCTCCTCTCCACACTTGTCCCCTCCCACAATCGCCAACATCACCAACAGGAAGACGAATGATGCTCTGAGCCTCGCCATTTCCTCACTCTTTCCCAGTGTAAGTACAGCAATGGTGAGAGGGCCTTTTATAGCACATTTGTAAGCGGCTCTGTGGGTAAAAATGGGTTCCGAAGGTCAATGTTCACACGATGAATTTGACGAAAGAAGTGATGCACCGAAATCAGTACACCGTAAGCAACATACCATTAGCAGGTCTTACACGTAAACCATTGATTTATTCGCGGCATTAATGCATTTGTTCGTGTTCTCCAGGAAATTCGTGTTGTCTATCCGACATTTTCGATGCACATGTCTATCCGACATTTTCGATGATGCACATGCTTTTCCTTTTATTGGAAGAAGAATTTTATTAAAAGACAAAATTACAGAATACAAAAATACATCAGATCAAAACCAGCAACAAGGCTGTTATAAAACAGCTAGTTAACGGTCCAAGTAACAAGGGCCTGTAGAAACAAATTGTTGCCAAAAGACAACACGCAGCAAGCTCGATTCAAATTACAAAGAGCAGCAAAGAGTACATATCGACCCCTGGTAGCATGGCAGAACAACCCAGCAAGGCACTGACATCGGCGGCATACGGTAAATTCACTGTCAGCAATTCATTACAGAAAATTCACCTTCAACAATTCACCATGGGAAAATTCACCGCCATTACAATTCACGGCACGAAAAATTAATTGCATGAATTTTTGGCGGTTAATTTTCCGTGGCGGTGAATTGCTGGTGGGGTTGAATTTTCTGTGGTGAATTGTTGCTGAAGAAAAGGTAATGTGATGAATTGATATTCAGAATATAATATGATATTTTTATTGAGAGTTTTAATATCAATTCAGGTAAGCTGAAATCTTTACAGCAGAGAGTCAAGGATTAAGGGATATCCATTCCATCAAAGCTTAACATGATTTTGAATTTCAATTAATTATTAAATCTTGTGGGTGATACTACACTGAGAGTCAAGGATTAAGTGATATCCATTTCACCAAAGCTTAACATCATTTTAAATTTCAATTAATTATTAAATCTCGTAGGTGATCCTACACTTGATGTGGGTGTGGCGAGTTGGTCAGGTGCTATCAATGATGATGGAAATTCACTCTTTCTAACTATTAAATGTGTATTAGAATGTTAGATAGATATTGTGTCTTGAAAGTTGGTTTATATTACAATTTAATATGTATTTTTTATTTGTTTGTAGAAACAAGGAGTGAAATTGGTGTCTATCATATTACATTTTTTCCCATTGAACTTAACAATATAATTACAATAACAAGAAGCTATTAAGTGTTAAGAGTTTGAGAAGTAAAGAACAAGAAGAATGTAGAACAAAACAAGAAAACATGGACAGTAGAGGGGGATCTTCAAAAATTAGAGATGCATCAAAATAAATACTTCTCCAGCAATAGGCCATAATTAGAATCATACCCTACCGGTCCTAGCTCACTGGTTAAGGTGTTCCCTCGTGGCAGGCCCACCATGGGTTCGACTCCTGGCCCCGTGGTACCGTTGGTGTCCTCACAAAGACGGCCGGTCACGTAAAAGTTTACCGGGCGGGTTATATGGGGGTCGTGCTCGACCCCTCAAGTAAAAAATAAAAAAATTAGAATCATACCCAACTTCCCATCTTTGATAACGACACCAAAAAAGCATCAAAACACTTATTTGTTCTAGAATACACATGGAGGAGACTAGGAATAAGTGGCAACCAAATCATACTATATAGCTTTGTTGGAATATTAAGGGATAGGGCATTGAAGTGGTTGGTATATGGAAGAATGTCCTCTACATAATAGAATGGATTGAATTAGAGGTTGGATTCATAAACAATTTCCTATCTATAGAGGTCTCTTCTAGAAGTGTGGATTAAATGAATGAGATGGTGCAAAAAAAAATGAAACCAGAAAGGGTTATGACTAGACATTTAAGATTGTGGTCAAGAAGTAAGAGAAACCTCTCACAAAAATATAGAGAATTATATGTTTCACCTTTGGATTATACTCATGATTAGAGTACTAATTGTTGGTAGAATATTCAATTCATATTCAAAAGTGGTGGAATTGGTCTCAAGGATTGAAGCATAGACCTAGAGAAGATAGAATGAAAAAGATGAAAATTTAGAATTGAGAAGTTGTAGTTAAATTTAAAGCAAGGATCAAACAAGAAATATTAGTGAAAGGAGAAAGCCATAGGGAGTCACTACCACTACTCAAAAAACAAAAAAAATGGTGCATGCATTGCACTAATGAAGATCACTTCAAGAATGAGTGGCTTGTGATAGAGGATAAGAAAAGAGTAGTTGTGCTAAGAATAGAAATTACAAAACTACCTAGAAGACTAATAAGTGTGTATTGTGGTGTTTGTAGTAACTAGGATGATCATGAAATCAAAGATTGCCTATAATTATTATTTTTAAGTTAGAAATGAACACAAGCCATGGTATGATACTAGATATAAAGATGAATATCATATCATAGAGGAATGACCAAGGGAAATAAATTAGTGAAAAAACACTTCCACATTCAAAACCATTGATATTAAGTACTACAATGGATAAATAATCAATGATCATTCGATAAAATATACTATATAATACCTCAAATTTAGGATGAAGAACACTCTACTAGCTATCAAGAAGACTTTTCACATGAAGGTATTAAATATGGATATAAAAATATTAATAGAGGACATGATAGAGGAAAAGGTCGAGGCTAGAGAAGGAGAGGATGTGTTACTTGTTTTAAATGCAGTGAAATAGACCACTATGCAAATAAAAGCAAAGAAGAAGAAGACATATGGATTTTGAGGAGATATAACAAATGATTGTTTTGGTTGGCTCAAGGGATCCTAATATTACAAAAAAGGTCAAGTACTTAATAGGAGTAAAGAAATTTTATGGCCTAATGAAACAAATAGGGCCAAAGATATGATAAATTTTTTGAAGAAAAATGACCCCAATGTTAGAAGATGTCAGAAAAAAAAAAAGAGGATAAAGAGTTGGGAGAAACCTCCCCCACAAAGGATAAATAATTGGAAAAATAATATTAATAGAAAAAGGATATGTTAAAAACAAAATCCATATTATAAGAATATAGAAATAAAAATAGAACAACAATGTTCATCTATGGAGGGATTGACATTGGAAAATAGGAGATGATTCAAGAGAATTAAAATGAGAAGGAATAATACATGATAAAGGTTAAGCATGAAATCACTATAGAAATATCTAAGTCCATTAGAGAAGAGAAAAAATGAAGACTACAACAAAGCCTACTTTTCATGAAAAGAAGCACAAATATTAAAGGAATTAGAAAAATTTATAAAATAAGAAAACATAATAGAAAAAATAAAGTACTTTAACAAATACTATAATAATTGCAAATAAGAAGATAGGAGAGGTTAGGCTAGAAGTGTCATGAAATCTATGAAGAAATGAAAGGATCACCCTATTTTGGTTGAATTGAGATTTAATAATAAAGTGATAAAGAATGCATCAATAGAATTAAGTACAAATGTTAATATTATGCCCAAATGGGCCTAGGAAGAGTTTGGAAAATTAACATCATATGATACTCATTATATATCTTTGGTTGATGGAATCTCCAAAAGAACCATAGGCACATGGTGAAATGTAGAAATGTTCACCTCTTAGAAATAAAGAGAAGAGTGGATTGTGAAGTAACGGACATGAAAGGAACATTTTATTCTTTTATTATTTTACTTAATCTAGAATGATTTTTGATTGTGATAGAATATTTGATTCCTAGAAAGAATAAATTACATTTTATGAACAATATACGATTGTACACATATCCCTATATACAAATCTAGAAAGAGAATATTGAGGATATATAACAAGAAAAAGATACAAAGAATATGTATATGAGAGTTGCATTTAGTGGGTAAGATGCCCAATAGAGATATAAATGGAGAATCAAATTCAAAAGGAGAAACATTGGTGGAGAGTGGTGACTCCATCATTAATAGTGAGGATGTAGTAGAAGCATGGGTATTGAATGAATAAAAAAGAAGGATGAGGAAAATTCCAAGTACAAGAAGAGTAGACAACATAAGGAAGGTTGAGGAACCAATAGAAGAAAGTATTGTAAAGGAATGAAACACACCACAAACTCATAGATCCTACTAAATTAAGAGATAAATATCCCATATTAAACTATCACACTATTTAGTAGTAGATGGACTCCTAGGATACTTAGAAAACATGAAGATTTTTTTTGAAAGAGACAATATCAAGAGGGATGATCTAGATGATGCATTAGTATGGAATTCACCATGGTGGTGGCATATACATAAGCCCAATATCACAACTTAGAAAGAACTAACCATATTAATAAAAAACTAGATACCTAGAACAAGAAGATTGTGATTTGACCAAGTTATGGTTGTCAGACTCAAATGTTTTAATAATTCTAAAAATTTATAATAAAAAAATCATAACTAATTATTTACTTAGGGTGGTCAGATATACATAACTTCTTATCTTTTTCCTGAAAATTTAGTACCACTACATTGAAATTTTAAATTTTCTCAAAACAGATTTACTTTTTTTCCAAAAAGGACTAGTAGCCTAGAAACTACATTCAATTTTCTACAACTTTTGTTCTTTCATATATTTTCAAATTATGTTAATAACCTATTCAAATTTTTATGTCAAGTTGCCTAACTCTAATTTCCTGAATTTTCATCACATAGAGGCCTAGTTTGAACCCCCATGATCTTGCACTGCACATAGGTATTGAAAGATTTTTTGGAAAATTGTTATTGCTTATTTGGATGATATTTTCATTTTAGTAAGACATTGGAGGAGCACTTGATGCATATCCAAAGAGTTTTTGAGAAGCTAAGGGAGGAGAAGTTGTTGATTAATTTGAAGAAATGTAGTTTGTGAAAAGGGAGTTGGTGTATCTAGGATTTGTTGTCTTAGTAGAGGGTCTTAAAATGGATCTAGAGAAGGTGAGAGCTATCATTAATGGCCTACCTCCGGAGTGTTACAAAGGTAAGATTATTTCATGGTCTAGCAAGTTTTTATAGAAAGTTTATTAAGAATTTAAGTAGTATTTTGCACCCTCTAATTGAAGCTGCAGAGGATAGAAAAGAGTTTAAGTGGACTATAGAGCAGCCAAAAATTTTGATATGTTGAAGAAGAAAGTTGCTGAGAAACTTTTTTGGCACTTCCATATTTCAATAAGGTCTTTCAGGTAGATTGTGATGCTAGTGGCACTACCATAGGAGCTATTTTGAGTCAAGAAGGTAAGCATGTTCCCCTGTTTTAGCGAGAAGTTAAATGATACTAAGAAGAAATATTTAGTCTATGATCGTGAGTTTTACGCTATAGTTCAGCTTTGAAGAAATGGAGACACTATTTGTTGCCAAAAGAATTTGTTTTATATACTGATCACCAGGCTTTGCAGTATCTCAATAGTTAAGGAAAGTTAAATCAAAGGCACTTAAAATGGTTTGATCTTTTGCAGAGTTATACTTTTGTTTTGAAGCACAGGAGTGGAAGGTCAAACAGACTTGTAGATGCCTTAAGTAGAAGGAAAAATTTATAGATAGAAATGAATATAGAGGATGTTGGGTTCAATGAACTCAAGACTTTGTATCCTGAAGATCTAGAATTTGTAGAAGCTTGGAAGGCTTGTTTGGAATCTATTACATTGGATAGGACAAGATGGTTGGATTTCTTAATCCAAGATGCAATGTTGTTTAGAGGAAGCTAATTGTGCATTCCAAGGAGTTCTATGAGAGAGAATCTAATCAAGGAGAAGCATAGTGGAGGATTGGCTAGACATTTCAGTCAAGATAATACCATTGCTCTTGTTAGTGAGAATTATTATTGGCCATTGTTACAACAAGATGTGAAGAAGTTTTTACAAAGTTGCAAAGTATGTTAGATGGTGAAAGGAACAAGTTAGAATACTAGATTGTATCATCCATTACATGTACCTAAGAGGCCATGGGAGGATATTAGCATGGATTTTGTTATTGGCTTGCCAAGGACACAGAGAAGGCATGATTCCATATTTGTGATGGTGGATAGATTTTCAAAGATGAGACATTTCATTTTGTTTCATAAGACCAATGATGTTCATGTTGCAGAGTTGTTTTTCAGAGAGGTGGTGATACTACATGGTCTACCAAAGAGTATAGTTTCAGACAGAGATACCAAATTTGTTGGTTATTTCTGGACGACATTATGGAAGAAGTTGAAGACAGATTTGAAGTTCAATTCTACACACCATCCATAGAATGATGGACAAAAAGAGGTGGTGAATAGGAGTTTGGGTAACCTACTGAGATGCTTAGTAGGAGACAAGCCCAAGGGATGGGATTTGATTATATCACAGGCTAAATTTTCTTACAAAAATTCTGTCAATAGGAGCACTAGTAAATCACTATTCCATATTGTGTATGGGAGTAGTCCAAGAACTGCTTCTAAACTAAGAAACATGGATAAGGTGGAGAAGAGTAGTGCTGAGGTTGAAGATTTTGTTGAGCACCTAAAGAATTTACACGAAGAGGTGAAGAAACATATCAATAAGATGAACTCACAATATAAGGCTCAGGATGATCAAAAAATGAGGTATAAGGAGTTCTAGGTAGGAGATGAAATCATGGTTCATTTGCAAATGGAAAGGTTTCTAGTTGGTAAATACAACAAGTTAAAGATGAAGAAGTTTGGACCATGCAAGATCCTGAAGAAGCATGATTTAGGAAATGCATATGAGGTAGAGTTGTCTAATGAAATTCATATTTCACCTATGTTCTGGCACCTACTTTGGAAAAGGAGGAGATAGAAGAAATTCTGGATAGTCACGTGGGTAGAAGCACAAGAAACATGCAATATGCAGAGTACTTGGTGAAATGGAGAGGAAGTCATGTTCAAGATTCATCATGGTTATCTGAGGCTGAGTTTAACCATCTTGGTTTTCCTCTAACTCTTGAGAAGTGGCAGGGTCACTTTTCAAATTACCCTAGGTGTCTGATGCAAGAGCATATAGTAGTGTAGAGCAATCTTGCATTACCAAAAAAAAATGATTTTCCTTAATTTATTTCATTGTTTTGAGTTCCATGTTGGCTCTTAAGGGGTGTAAGATAGCCAAGAGTCAAAAATAGTGAAAAATGGTCACTTACTATTTTTAGTAAGTTGGCCTAATCGAGCTCGTATGGACTTGAAAATTTAGCCCAAGGAGCAGAACTAAAAAAAAATCTAATCATGAAATAATTATCTCAATACCTTGCATGGTTTGGGAGATATTAAAGTTTCCATCCCAGGAAAATTTATATAATTGATGCAACTTCAAATTTAGATATGAAGACTTTAGACACCCTAAAACAACTCAAAAATTTGACGAAGCAACCTACAATGGTTTGTGTGTTGTAGATCTCTTTGAGAGCTTTCCAACAATATATGCAATAATAGAAAATCAGAGACCCAGATCAAAAGTTATGGCCCCGTGAAGTTGCCCCTCTAAAAATTGGATTTCATTAAAATTTCTTCCTAGGCCAAAAATCAATCAACGAGACTTTTGATGCCAAAACAAAAGGGAAAGTTGGACTTTCTAGAACATTATAGGGTGGTTATTGGAGTAAAATAAAAAGAGTTAGGTGGGGGTTGTAGAAGGTGGCTCCACTAGTGTAGATTGTGCCTCTGAATAATATATTTTGTTTTTAGAGTTGATTTTGTTGTAATTAATCAAGCCTATGAGGCTACATAGCATGTAAGTTTTGAATCTGTAATTCCATTTTTTGAAAATAATTAAAAGTGAGTTATTTTTTTGTCTCGCATCTTCTATTTTGGTATCTATTATGGTGATTTGTGTGGGTTTCAGGTGGTGTGGCCCTCATCATTTTGAGCATTGAATATTAGAAACAACATCATCCTTTCCACTAGTACATATCCTTCATGAAAATGGTATAAATCAGCCACATTGAAAATTGGTGAAGTATCAAATTCTTGCTTTCTCCCTTTTAAATTACCATGCTCTTTGTACCTCTTGGTGTTTGTTTCTAACTTCTTCAAGAAATAGATTTATTAAGGTTAACCAACAACTTCTCTTCCTTTAAATTTTGTAAAATATCTCACTTGTTTCAAACGATCTGAAATTTCATCTAAAATAATTGCAAACTTACCAATGAATTCTTCTTATGCCTTATTCTTTAAAATATCACCAAATTCTTGCAACATATCTTTGATCTCCATGGGTGTTTCTTGCTCCTCTTTTTCTATCTCAACTTCCTTAGGACTAGGAATAAATGCATAACATATTTCTTCCTTATGTACTTTCAAGAATTTCTTTCTCAAGATTACGCATACTCATGTATCACTGCCCTCTTCTTTTTGCTAGTTTTTTAGTGGATTCATAACATACATTCTCATCCTTGACTATAGTGTAAGTGTTTGCTTCACCATCATGCATAGTCTTTAAATCATATTGTTACAACCTACCCAAGAGGATATGGCAAGCATCCATAGGCATTACATCACACTTTATTTCATCTCTATGATTACCAATCTAAAATCTCACCAAGCATTGCACACTTACCAAGAGTTGATGACCCTTTTCTAACCAAGTAACCTTGTATGGATTCAGGTGCCTCAATTTTTCTCCAATTTCATCTTCTCAACTATCTCTTGTGAAAAAAATTATCTATGCTACCACTGTCCACAATTATGGTGTAACACATTCCTTGGGATCTACAAATTATCTTGAATAAACTCCTCCTTTGTACCAATTCCTACTACTCCTCTGATTTCAGGAGCACTCTCTTTACTCCATATTTTGGGTCTATTTTTCATCCTCTTCTTCAACCTTTACATTAGAAGTCCTTCCAAAAAAAATTTCCACCTTCTTGTTGTATTTGTGGGCATTCAAAGGCCCTATGACCTTCCTCTCCACAATTGAATCACTTCCCTGAAAATCCCCTTCCTCTTCCATATTCTCCTCTTCCCCTTGAAGTTTCACCTCTTCCTCTTGAAAAATATCCTCTTCCCCTTGCATTTGTACCATAATTTTTTTGAGACCATATTGCTTCCTCTTTCTTTAATGGCTGTCCTCTTCCAATATTTGAACTTGTTCTCTACTTCTTAAAGGTTCCCTTCTACTTCTAAAATTAACTTGTTGCTTTCTTGCCAACATTTCCTTTGCCCTTAGAGCATATTTGTAGGCTTCATCCACTATTATTATCATGACCATGATACTAAGTTCAACTTGGATAAAAATCCTCAACCCATTCACATATCATGTAACCTATTCTTCATCATCTTCAACTTGTCTAGCACAAATTCCCAGTTTGTAGAATTCTTTTGTGTATTCCATGACACTCAAATCCTTTTGTTTTAGATTTTTTAGCCTCTTAAATAAACTAATGTGGTAGTCCATAGGTGAAATTTGGCCTTCAACTTTGAGACCATCTTATCCCATGGTTTAATCTTTTCCTTTTCCCCTTCTTTGTCTTTTAATTTTCAATCCATCCCACCATAGAGATGCATGTCCCTTCAACCTTGTGCAAGCATATTTCACCTTCTTTTTGTCCTCAATGGCCTCTAAATTAAAATATTTATCCATCTCGGCAATCTAATCAATGAGTTCCTTTGGATTTAAAATTCCACTGTAACTTAATGGATCCATCCTTGGCTTACTCCCTACCTTTGATAATACTTGGAGGAATCTATCCTCTCATACATCTTCTCCTCCTACTTGTGCAACTTTTGGTGCTTCCTCTTCCTCTTCACTAACATCTTCAACAAGAATCCCTCTTCGTTGGGATGTTTCTATGGATTTTTCCCTTGTAGTGATTCCCCTTAGCATCTCCACAACTATTGGATTTTCTTCTACTCATGGGGCTCTTCCTCTACCCATCCTCCATATATGATATATTCTCTTCAAAATACCCACTATGATACCAATTGATGCAGATTAATAACCAAGAATCCTATTGGATTGTTTGTTATTGTAGCTTCGTCACACAATCAACAAGAAAACAAGCTTGTTAATGATAAAATTAACTATTTGAGAGCTCAAACCAAGTTCTCTAGCACTAATAGAGACAATAAATTCATAACATATTGATTTTATTTATTAAATTCTCCAAGAGTTTGTAACAACATTTTTTTGAGCTAAATAATGTAGAAGAAATCATCTACATGCATTTTTATCACCTTCAACATCAAAATATCTACTACAAGACACCTCTAATAAATTACAACAACAACAACAAACCACCTCCAATTCCTCCTATTTCACTCCTGGGCATTACCCAATTGACTTCACAGGAAAATATTTGTTTAAACTTGTGTTTTTCTTCTATTTCCTTCTTGTGGACTCGTCTATTGGGTGTGGCTTTTTCAAACCCTCTAGGTTGCATTACTACCTTGTTTTCCATCATGGGTGTTGGAAAACTCCCCTCTTCAATTTTTCCTGGCAAAAAATCAATTCATTTTCCTAATTTTCTTCCTCACAAACCCACTCCACTAACTCCTTTCCCACAGCCTAGATTCTTCCACTATCAATTCAATTCTAAATTTTAAATGTGGAGAGGATTTAAAACATGCCAAGAATGGCCTCCACTTTCCTGGGCATGAGACTTTTGTAACTTCCAAGATTCAATGAATTTCCATTTTCCAGCACCTCCAATTTTAATTTTAATTAAATTTAAATTCAACCCAGATGGCTTCAATTTTGAGGAGTTTGAAATGAAATGAAATTCATGCCTACAAGGCACAATGAACAAGCCAAAAAAATAAAATAAAATAAAGGAACGCAAATTAAATATTTTTGGTGTGCAATATTGCCCGTCCAACCAATTATGAATCGAGAATAACTCAATTATCCATAGTAACAATCCTTCATTTGTGGATCAAAACTAACTCAATTATCTACAAGTACACACTTACAATTTAACTACAAATTGATAAAAAAATTAATTATCCATAACCTGTCACTCACCAAGTCTATAGATTGATACATATTTGATTATCTACAAATCAAAAAATATATTGGCATGCCCCCTTGCTCCATGAAGAGACTCAAGATGAAATAGGTGTTGCTTCTCATGCAATGTATTATCTCTAAGTGAGAAACTAACTCAAGATGATAAAATTCCTCCATCCTCCAATGCCTCTAGCCTCCAATAAATTTGTGCTTAGTCTTTACCTGTCAAAGGTAACACTATACTTTCCAAAAGTTTAATCAATATGAACAATATTTTCAAGTGCATTTGTGAAGCTTATAATTTAATGGAATGTCGAGTTCAAATGAAAATGTATCTATATACAATTAACGAAAAGATTTACAAATCACTCATACCAACATTACAATAAACCAATAAAGAGTTTTGAAATTGTAACTTTCAATTATGTCAATATCTTAAATCAGCAATAAAGACCCTTATTTCCAAAAATCCATTAACCTTATCCCTCCAAATTAATCTTTTAAAACTGTTATAACCCCAAACAAAAGTATGTTTCCCTTACCATGAAGCACTTAATACAAAAATTTCAACAACAAACATGCCAAAATGGATCATTGAGAGTTAGGAAATTAAATTGGAGGAAATTTGTACACCTTTCATGCCTTCTTCAAAAAAAATATATAAAAAAATTCAAACTTTGATTTGAAAAATGTTATTCATACTCTTATTCTAATGCATCCTCATGCAATAAACAATGATATTTCTTGTTCAAACATTTCACACAACCAACAGTAATAATCACACCATTTTTGTTGTTATATTTTTTATTCAAAATTCTTTTTAAATATTTTATAGAATATCTTCAAATCATTTTTGGGTTTTATTCTTGTCTTCACCATCTTTTCAGAATAGTTTGAATTTTTAAATTTTGTTAAGAAATGACAAATTTATCATAGTTTTACTAAGATTTATTTATACTGGTATAAAGAAACACCATTTTAAATTTAACACAATCTACTAATAACAAATGGTTTTTGACTACTCACAAGTATAGGAAGGATAAATGCTTTTATATCTTCAACCAAAATATAAGTGTTTATTCATTCAATCTCCACAAACACAAGATGAGAATGCTCTAATATCATATTGAAAATGGTAGAGGCAACACAAATAAATTCATATCACACCATTGCTGCACAATGATATTCAAATCATAAAATAAGATATTGATTTATTCAAAATTAATATTACATTGATTTATAGTGACTTATCATGCCATTCATTTTCCTCTGTATAACCACCCCAAACTCTCTTGCAAGAATAACCACCAACTAAACCTATTTAATTACTAATGATTAAATAACATTTATTGATGCAAGACAAAAAAATATATCCTTCCCAATCTCACAGCCGAGCACAACTTCAATTTGACAATTTCATTTGTCAATTTAATTTAACTCTATATTTCACAATAAAATTGATGGGAACAAAAATATCAGAAACATACACATCAAATTTAAAATAACACCACAAAATGATTTCAATTTATTGATTTCTCAACTGATTACAAACAAATACATTTTATCATCTACCACTCTTAATTTCAAATTTTCACTCTTTCAATGCCCAATTCAATATATCCATTCCTCCAGGACATCTTTGCAACTCAGCTTTCATTCCTTTTTATGCCTCTCTCACATTTATAGCCTGTAGCACTCTCTCCTCAACAAAATCATTAAACTCATTTTAATCCCTCCTTTACCTTGATTATTTCCTCTCTCCCAGTCGCTGCCCATGTTCTTTGTTTACACTAAATGTTTTATTCTGCCTGCATGCTTATTCTGGAAATGTTCTATTTCCTCTGCAAATTCTTCACCGCCCCCACATGACCACTTTGTTCTTTTTTTTCTTCACTTCTTATTCATTTTCTTTTCCCCTCTGTAGCTACGCCTATTCCTCTTCATGCATTTTTAGAATTTTAAAACAATCTTCTACCTGGCGCGACTTTTATTCTAATCTGCACTTGCTTCTTTTCCTGGCAATTTTATGTCTTCTAACAAATGGTGTGCCTCATCCAATCACTAATCTGCCCCCCTCTTAATTTGCATTCAATTGAATTGGTTTTAATACATCCCCAGCGCAGCTCTTTTTTAATTCTATCTTCCTAACTTCTGTGCAGTTGTTTTTTCAGACTGCCTAAATTGAGGCTTTTAAATCTGAAATCGCCAGCTTTTGATTTACGCAACCTCTTGCTCATTTTTTCTTTTCCTGTGTTCTATGACTTCTATTCCATCTCAAAAGGGTCGATAGGCTGCCTGGATTTTGTCTTTCCATCTTCCTTTCATTTCCATTCAGCTTCTCCATGGTGTGATGTTCCATCCGCTTTTGTTTTGTCTTCTGTATTTTTTTAATAATAATAACCACACCCTCTTCCCATTCTGCCTTTTCAATATAACTTGACTTAACAAGCCTTCACAAGAGAATAAAATTGAATGAATGTTGAGAATGTGAAGTCTAATGGTCACATGATCTTTCACCTTTTTCCGTTTTTTCATTTGATGTATGTCTCTTCATATCTGAAGAGCAAAACAATTATATAAATATATGAGTGCAGACCATGTATGTAATGAATTACAGATAATAGAAGATGTTCCCTACTTTCCTGTGGATGTAGTCTTAAATGGTGAACCACGTAATCGCTCTGTTGTGTTCTTATTTTCTATATGTCTTATTTTTCATTTTGCTATTTCATCATGTTTTATTTGCTCGTTTAATACTCAACAATGGAGACCATCATTACTGTAAATGTCAAATTTAACTGAGATTATATTACTCATAGTTTTAAATGATCATACTCAAATAATTCAATTCCATTAAATACTGCAACATCAAGGTGTTGGATTGAAACATGACATTTTGACAATCAATGTCAATAATGTCGATTTGTTTCCACCAAAATCGTCCACCAACATCAAATCTAAAGCTGCAACACCAAAAATGACACAATAAATGGAAATCGAAACAAAATAAAAGAAAATCAAGCCAAATTATTTTTGGTTGATGAGGATCACTAGTCTCCTGCATCATTTATTTCTTTATAAATTAACATCTATATGTTAATTTATTTTAAAATTATTATCTAAACTATACTAAAGATTTAATAACCCAACATTTACTACATGAATTTATAGTTTTTGGGTGTTGTTCTCATTAAGCATCCAAATTTTTCTTACTGGAGCTTTTCTTGTTGCAAGAACATAATTATATGTGTAAAAATAAAATTTAATCAATAGAAGAAATCCAAAAGTTTCTAACCAAAAATTATCAAATTTGTGTGCACAAATTTGTGAAATAGTTGATAAAAATTGTGGATATTTCAAATTAATTTGAAAATTAATTTCATGAGGGTTTGAAATATATTATTTTTTCTCAATTTTTTTGTGTGTTGAGCTATAATTTATAGAAATAAAAAAAAAAAATTTATTTGGGACATTACACATGACAAAGTTAGGAAAAAAGTGATTACTTTGACTCCCTTTTGATCCCACATTTCCATGCACATATCCATACCTATAAATTAATTTAATAATGACATTATTATACCATAATGAAAAAAATATGCATACTATATAGTGTTATGGATTTGTGTTTCAATCTTACATAAATCTTGAAGCAACCATGAGAATTCCATTATATTAATTTTCTAAGCATTTTGTGCAATATCAACACTCTTACTATCCATTATGGTTAATGCCACAATTCTAAAAACTATAAGCAATGGCAATGAACATTATCTAGGCTAGGCTCTATATCTACAATATAAAATTACATTGTTTGTTTTTTTATAAGAATAGTTGTGTGTGTGTGTGAGAGAGAGAGAGATGTTTACAATTGTTTTCATACTAAACCAAGTCATTTTAGTTTGCATGTTGATTTTTTTCTTATTTTTATGTGTATGTGTGTAACAAAACGAGTGAGAGAGAGAAATGTTTGCATTTTTTTATAATAAACCCACAATTTATATCTTATTAGTGATTTATGCTTTACACAATGAAGTCAATTTAGTTTACATGTTGATATGAAATTTACATGTTGATATGAATCGGGTAGTCCCCCTGAGGCTAGCGACATGCCCTCCGATGCCATGGGGATGAAGGGGAGATTAGACCTCATAGCTTCTTGCCTACAACAAGATGCCTTATAGGGGAGATTAGACCTTGTAGCCTCTTGCCTACAACAAGATGCTTTAACCAATCAAGCTAGACCCTCTATGTCAATAAAAAAAAATGATATTATGATAAAGATGCCATTTCATTTATTTTTCAACTTGAAGAATATGTATAAACCCACACACATTTTTACTTCACAAAATTCTAAAAAGAAGATTGTCACATTTATATTATGATGAATAATAAACATTTTATATTAACTATATAAAAATAAAATGGAATGATATTAGATACGAAACATTTTATTTAATAATATAGGCATCATTAAAGTTACAGGCTAGTGGCAGGGACCATCTCTATTAGTTAGATGGTGCTTCATAAGAGGCTGGCTATTAATTAAATGGTAATATGCTTCATAAAGAGCTGTGAAATTACATAGGAAAATGCTTCATAAGCCGTAAACAAGTGTATTCTATTGAGCTTCCACTGGATTTGGATCAAGGCGTCACAATACCTGCAATAAGACGACGAGAGAAATTGTCGTCAGAAATGGAAATGAGAAAGAAAATGGTTTTGAAGGGACTGAGATGAAAGATGTGCTTACTTCCGCATCGAGTGTGATGAGGAACGTTTCTACCGCAGCTCTGGACGATGCTCATCACTTTGGGCACATTGATGGACGCAGCAATGGCGGGAGTGACCTTGGGACATATGCAGGACGGCTGGGCTTAACCAGCACACTCTAAGCGTTGACCGCTTAGAGTGTTCTGGTGGGCCCACCTGTTCTGTTCCGTTCTCCAACCCATTTCCGTTCCAGTAAACACTCACCGTTATTATGTAGACACTCACGGTTAAAGCTAGCGGTCAGCAGTTCCCGAGCGTGAAGAAAACCAAATTCAAATTTCAAACCTGTTCCCGTGCGTGAAGCAAACCAAATTCAAATTTCAAACACCATTGCTGTGTAACTGGGGAATATTAGTGGATGCCATAAAGTGTCGTGAGGGAGTTGCACTGTGTCACCGTATGCAACAAACAGGTCTCCAACCCGATCATTATACATTTTCCAGTGTATTCTCAGCCTGTGCCAAAATGGGAGCGTTGGAAAAGGGTTTAGGTATCCAGCAAAAGCATAAAGAATAGGCGACTTTTATCAGATGTAGTTGGAAATAGTCTAGTAGGCATGTTTTCAAAATGTGGAAGCATAGACAAGGCTCGTGAGCTATTTAACCGAATGCATCAAAGAAATACGGTTTCATGGAATGCCATGATTGCAGGATATGCACCATATGGAACTTTTGAAAAGGCTTTAGAAACGTTTATTTCAAGCAAATGCAATTGGCAAGTGCGAAGCTAGCCTCTGCAACCTTTAGCGGCATCTTCCCAGCCTGCGCCAAAATGAGAGCTTTGGAGCAGCGTGCGTATGGGCATCCATCAAAACATAAAGGATAGATGAATTGTGTTAGATGTTGTAGTTGCTACTGCTCTGGTAAACGTGTATACAAAAAGTGAAATTATAGACAAGGCACGTGAACTGTTCGACAAAATATCTCTAAGAAATATGACCTCTTTGACAACACATGCCTCAAAGGAATGTGATCTCAGGGAATGCAGTAATTATAGGATATGCACAAAATTGAATTTTGCAAAAAAAAATCTTCAAATTAATGAAGCACTGCATTCTCATGGAGGAGGACTTCTTAGAAAAGTATCAAGTGTTATTGAAAATTTTTAGCAGTATTTTAAAGTAGGTGGTCCCATGAAATTTGTAGTGCAGGTTAAGCTTAAAAGTTTAAGCTCCAAAATTTAAGAAAGTGGTGGTCTCATGAATTTTATTATTTTGTGTAAAAAAGTACAGAAATATAAAATGATAAAAAGAAATAATTGGTGGAAATCTAAAAACTTTAAATTATTGACAAGTAGCAGAAAATTCCATAAGCTGGTTGAGGCAATTTCTAGCTCTACCCCAAATGCACTAGTTTAAAATTATGAACTAAAAAGTAGAGACTTCTAATTATTTAAAAATAGATTTTAATTACTCTTATATCATTTTTTGGCCTCATGGAACCCCTTGTTCCATAAAAATAGTTCTTCAAGCTTCTCCACAAGACCACAATCTTAGAATTATTTTACAATGATATTGCTTTTTGATTTGGATCTTAAAAGTGATGTGACTTTCTCAACCATCTATATAGATTTGGGCAAATGGTTTGAGGTTCCAATGATAAGGAGTTTAATAAAAGATAAAAGAATTAAAAGATCCCTAGATGTAGTTGGACTGAAGGCCATAAAATGGTACATGCATTTTGTGTACAAGACAAACCATATAAGACATAGAAGATATATGCAAATTTGGAGAAAATGGCTTGGGAGATTAAGGTAGGAGGATATTTTCTAGATTCAAGACATTTACTTAGTGATGTGGACAAGGAGGAAAAATAATTATTTATCTACCATGATGGTAAAATGTTGGCAATTTTTGGGGTGGGGAGCCTAGCTCAATTGGCTAAAGCATCCTGTTGCAAGCAAGAGTTCACGAGGTCTAGTCTCCCCCCAAACCCATGGTACCAGAGGGCGTGTCGCGCAGTCATGTGAAAAAAGGTTTACCAGGCGCACTGCAGTTTATAGGGGGATGGATACCCAACCGATTCCTGCAGTCTTAAAACAAAAAAAGTTGGCAATTTATTTTGGTTTGTAGATATGCCCCTCAAGAACAACTTTAGAGTTGTGAAGAACCTTCAAGTATGTGTTGATTGACACATTGCAATGAAATTAATCTCCACAATTACTACAAGAGAAATTATTGTGAGAGATACAAATTTTTTCCATGATTTTAAACATGGAGTTCTATGTTTTTTAATGGAGATTACTGGTGACACTAAATGAAGTGATTTAAAAAATAGGCTCACACTATAATAATGTGCACCATGTCATACCTAAACGAATATTGAAGGAGCAATTTTTTTTTTCATTTTTAGAAACTTAGATTTTGCTTTTGTTTTTTGTTTTGAGAATTTGACAATATAGACTATGACATTGGCTTCATAAAATTATATGCATAGAGTGCAATGTAGATCACTACTTATATATGCTTTAGGTATTTATCAAAGATTAATTTCATGGATATTTAATTGAATTTCTTTCATAAAATCAACATATATATGATACATGAAAAGTTGGAGGAGGTGGAGAACAAGTAAAAAATAAAAGGTGAGGAGCACTTCAAGTAAATGGAAAGATGCTTTACTAGCAGGAAATGGGAGAGGGATGCTCACAATTACTCGACATTTTGTATAATTCTTTTGTTTGGATTAATTATGTTATCTTTTGTCTATGCTAGGTTGACCATTTAATTGCAATAATACAGTGGTCCCATTCAAACAACAATATACATTTTCATTGATACTTTTGAACAATTGGCAATTTTCTGCATAGTCCATGCAATAACAAGATCTTCTAGTCATGACATGACATTTTAAGTGGGCCCACTTTGTCTTTGGATGGATCATCAATAGAAAAAAGCATGAAGAGGTGGTATTGTACTTAACACTTTATAAGCCACTAAAGCTAAGATCTAATAGCTCATGAGAGTTAAGACAATTCATAAGAAGAAATGCTTGTGGGTGCTCATTGGCCATTCAATGTATATGACATATGGTTCTAGCTATTTGATGAGCCAATCCTACATTATGATAATTCCCAGGTTGGATACCCATGAGTTCCTCAATTTAAAATTACTTCAAATTTGGCCTTAATTCTCAAAAATAAATTTAGTAAGCAAGGACTACACAAACCAACAAACTCTAAAGTATTTCTAGGCTCAATCAAGCATTTTATTTATTATCAATGAAATGTCAATATCTTGACATGGGATTTGTAGATAAATTTGACTACTTAGAGTTGAGTGCCTAATGAGGTAGGGACAAGGATAATGAAAATCTAACCTTAAGGTTGCAAGTGGTCATGCCACCATTAAGGCTCTAGCCCTCCCGAGTTGACAAAGGTAGTTGTTGTACAGGTGATAGCCAACATAAGTAAAGATGGAACTTCCCATATCAAATTAAAATATGATCTTCCCACACCAACATAATAATGAAATGTAGTAGCATGAACCAACTTCCAAAAGAAAATCAAGTGTCACACGAGGAGTGACCAAAATCATGATAGGTGGCATGTTGGTATGAAGAAAAAAAAAATCATTGGATTTAATGCTCGTTTGGTGCAAGCCATGATGTTGACAATGATATTTTTCCTTTCTTTTCTCTACACTTCTTTCTTTTGATTAGATAGCTATAAATGTATTGAGCTCATATAATTTGGTGTGAGCCTTGATGTTTTAAAGTTTTGAGCCTAAGGGCTCCTATATTTATTTTTCTCTTTAGCCTTTATCATTATTAAGTGTGTTCCTTTTGGAAATTAAGCTATTCTTGTTATTTCTACTGCATTCATTTGGTTTTCTCCTCCCCTATGTTTTCCATTTTCAATGTTCATGATACAGTGAATCCTTGCAATGTAGGAAGAAATCCTAAAAAAGTGTGTTAATAAGAGTGGATGGGATCACTATGATAGAAAGAACACTAGAAGGTGGGATAGAGATTGAAATGTCAAAGGATAGATGTCTTCTATTAGAAGAGGAGGTAGAACATCTTAACTCGTGAGGGTCATCTAGGGACAAACTAGAGCTTGTGAGGTAATCAAGGTTGTAAGGGATAGTAATGAGATTGGTGGAACCCTAAAAAAATTTATGGTCCCTTTAATTTCATGGTCATATTTCTGCATGCCTATGTCTTATCGCCATTAAGGTCTAGGGTTTGAGAGCCTTAATTACATTGGCACCCTTGGATATCCTTTAGCTTATGTTCTCTCGTTGATCGGTTGCATTAGGTTACCGATTAATTAAGTGGCGTCTTATGGTTTCTATTGTCATTGTTCAACCGGCCCCAACATCTAGGCCACCCGATGTGCCTAGGAAGTCCTTTTAAAAATAACTTATACGCACATGCCTTTTAGCATGACTTATGTTTTCCATTGGTGGTTTGTCACCCATTGTGTGTTCCTTCTTAATAATCTGTGTCCATCCCGTGATGAGCGATACATTGTCTTTCTACCTGCACTTGGTTCATCACCCACTGTGTTTCATTTCCGCCATAGGAAAGCAACTCCCGATGAACGATGTGGTTAAGTTTTAACCCATCGTTGGCCTTATTAATATCGCCGGTTGCATCATGTTTTCCAAAAGGGAACCTACAACCACCGATGGGTGAAGCTTCTCCCCATCGTGTGGGTTTGGTCTATCGCGGGTTAATATTGCTCAATGAAAAGGGAAGACGTGATGAGCGATGGCATTTAAACATCTGGATAAGATCCTCTCGCAATCAAGATCGATGGCTGATATCTCATCACTGACTTCTAAGCTATCGCCTGATGAGATCCTAATGTAAAACAAGAAGATGCGATGAGCGATACTCACAAAATATAGAGAGATCAATACCAGTTCAAATTCAAATGGGAATGGCCAACTGAAGAAGTAATTGTTCACTCGTGCAAACCTTCTTGCACCATTAATGGTCAATGCACTCAACCGAATTCATGTAAAAGGGTTTGTATTTGCATTTTTTCTCTCATTCTAACATTTGAGGAGTTGAAGAAGAGTTCAGAGCGAACAGAGCAAAGGCCAAACAAAGTTGTAGAGAAGTTTTCCCAAGTTATCTATCATCGACTCCTACTAGTTTTTCTTGTTATTTTGTGCAAGAACTAGCACATAAAATTAAAATGTCTGGGTTGTTTTCAAGAATGAATTAGGGTTCTTGGCTTCTCTTGATTAAGTGTAGTTTTCTAATTGGGATAAAGGAAAAAGGGTAAAATTGTATTTTGGATTCAATTTTAAGTTGTCTAGAATAGAGTATCAATTCCAAAACCTAGTTTTAATTCAAACCTATAAACCCTTAAGAAGCCAAGATGAGCCAACCCAGTGAGATGTCATCTTCAAAACCCATACCTAAGAAGAAAAAACAGAAAGTAACCCATGACCCACCCTAAACATTAGAAGGAACCGAGAAGAAAAAGGGCCAACCTAAGGACTATGTCCATTTCATGGACAAGTTCCAACTAGCTGATGCCAAGGAAAGTAGTAGGATAGCTTCCAGGGATGGAATACTAACCACCAATTTCAAGGACCTTGCAGCTAGAATTGGTGACATTGTCACTTGTAGAGTAAAGGATTTTCCAATTCCTTGCAGATTGTCACTTGTAGAGTCATAGATATGAGAATGTTTCTACTTAATATACAATGTACATGGAGATCTTATGAAGGAAGGTTGTGAGTGCATTGTGGGATTACCCTCCTGGGTCTTACAGAGCCCAAAGTGTAGGAGGAAAGCTTTATTGCTTTCTCTCATTCGTTGGCCAACCCCTTTTAGGTTGCTAGTCATTGGAATTGGCAAATCCATAGGCTTCCTTAAAGATCTGGTTGGTATTTAAAAGAGCCAACAAGGATAACTGATTTACATATTATTAGGGTTGGTATTAGGGTGGGAATAGCAAGTTCTCACTAGAATGGGTGAAAAAATGGTGGAAGTGTCAAGTGTAGGAAGAATGGTCAAAAAATGGTAGAGGAAGAAGTATGGGTAAGTAATAAAGGTGAGAGAGTAGAGGGAGCTAGGACAATGGGATTATATTAGGATTATACGGAAGGTGAAAAAGAATGGGATGGCACTTTATGTTTGGGTCCATGTCAAGAATGGGGCAAGGAAGATCATTAAGTTAAGAGAGTAGAAGTATGTTATGGGATAGAAGGAATGAAGGGTGGAGGAAGGGGAAAATAATGGACAAGGGAAGGCCATAAAAAATGTATAGATTCTAGGAGGAGAATTGTCAAGAGTCAATATGTGCTCATTAGGAAAGTCTAGAATCAATGGATGAGTATTGATTAGTCATTCTTTGACTAGTTACTTAGTTAAAATCTAGTCTTTAATTGCTTTGCAATCCACATAATGCCAAAATCACTAAATATCATGATTTTTTAGCCATGCATCTTGTTGGGAAGTCCTTGTTATAAGATAATTGAGTGGCTTAATTTGGGAAATAAGTTGAATGTGGTGGTTAAGCATGTAATTATATAGATTTTGTAAGGTGAAGACAATGTCCAAGCATGCTTTTTCATAGCTATGTAGTAGAGTTCATATATGACCAATATTTTACTAATAGTATATATTGCTCGTTTATGGCCCTATTCATCATTATGTGGTAGAAGTGCTCCCAAGGCAACTAGTGCAGCAGAGATGTATAATAATTATTTGACTTGTTTTCCATGGGTTCCATCAACACCAATAGAGGTGACATAGAAAGGTATTCTTTGATCTAACCAAAGGCCTTCTAACAAGACTCGTCCTAATGAAAGCTAGTACTTTTCTTGAGGGGATAGGACAATGTATAACATTTATTGGCTAGTTGTGCAATGAACCTATGGATAACCTAAATATTTCCTTGGAGGTTATGGAGTACCTAATATTTCTCAATGGAGAGATTTCAATGATCATTACAAATTTAGTGGGATCCATCTCTATGTTATGCCTAGAGATGTCCAATGAAGCCTGATATATTACCTAATATGGCCCCAAAGACTCATTTCTTTGAGTTGAGGCATACCTTGTATTCATGTAGCCATCAAAAGATTATGTGGAGATGTAGGTGTTTATCCCTTCTTTTTTATTTACTCAAGATGGCATCTACATAATATTGCATGATTTAATGTAGCATTTCATGGAATATTACTATCATAACTCTTTGATAGGTAGCCCCAACATTTTTCAACCCAAATGACATGACCTAATAGAAAAAAGAACCCAAAGGAGTACTAAAAGTTATTTTATGCTAATATTAATTAGAAATCTATATCTAGTTGTAACTAGAAAAGGAATTCATGGCTATCAAAATATGCCCTTGATTGGTCTATTTTGTGACTAAAGTTGAGGAGTTTATCATGGATATCAAAAGATACTTTGTTGTAATCATATTGGATAGATGGAACTATAAATATTGGTGAGATAATCTTGACACATTGCAAGTGGATTCATCTTTTGCGCTATCTCTGTGGACTAGTTCTTAAACCTACATCATCATATTGGAAGAAACTTGTGTGGGATTTTAAGACTGACCATATCCTAGGACCACACCTAGATGGCCACTATTGGCATTGGGTGTCTTTGTGACATTTAGACTACACTCTAGGATATGCAATCCTATGTCTCACCTTGGTCTATATAGCCAAGAAGTTCTCTTTCTATTCTTAACTCATTCTCATTATATACTTGTATCCTTTAATATGATAGCATTATTCTCTCATATTTGATCTCTCTTGTGCTTTCATTGTAACTCCTAGCTCTTGGGTGGCTACATCTTCAACCAAATATTTCATGGTATAAAGCATTCTATACCATCTCATACATTAAACAATCATGAAAATGATAATCCCACATATTTTCTTTAAAATTATTTGTAAAGACATTTGTGCATTCCTATCTATAAGTCATGAGATTGTCCATCCAAGTGAACTTACAAGTGCTATTCTTCTATATAAAATTATAAATAAATTATCTTTAAGGTATGTTTACTGACCATTTCTAAAATGTTTCACATTTTTGTACGTATCATTTGTAATAAAATTTATATATTTCTTATTTAGTATAATATGTGTTACAATTTTGTTTATGATATTTTCAATTGTTGAGAAATGGTTCACTTCTCTTAACAATCTGAGTAATACAATAATTTAATCAAGGAAATTGTATTCCCTTGTCAAGTATTAACCAACTCATCAAATATTTCATGTATCATGAAATCAATAAATCTATGCTATCAATATAAAAGGTACATATGCCTAATCTATCATATGCATTAAAATCACAACCATCATAAATATTCACTATTGCACTAGTTGTTTACTAGTGCATGTTGGAACAACCCTTCATAAAGAAGTACACATTTCATATAATGGAATATATATTTGGAAATGTTGTTTCCATCTTTCATTATCTTAATGTCCCCAAACCTTCCAATGACCTTCTCCAAATGGAGAAATCAACAATTTTACAAATATATCATCTCAATAAAGGTTTTAAGATAAGATGATTAGCATTCAAGTGGACAATCTAGATCGATAAATGTTTTTTCTTACTCAAGTATATTATTTATGTGATATCCAATGAAAAGTAAGTGATATAATATAACTTTGAAATCTATATTTAAGATATAATAAAATTAGATTATTTTTAAAACCTTAATTGTCATGTATATGTAAATGATTATATGAAATGGGGCAATACTTTATTTTCTTGGAAATCAAATTTTCCAAACACTCTAGTTGTGAATTTTTCATCCATTATATTTTGCGTCTACAATAAATTTTTTAAAGGAACAACAAATAAAATAAACTCATTTGTTCTCTCTTCTAACTTACAGAGGTATTTCTTCAATAAGAATTTTCATGTCATTTTTAGTACCTTGATGTGATATTGAGAACCCATCTATGCCCCTCTAAATACAAGCCATAGATCTATACATGGAATCAAAATACAACCTCTTACAAGTTGGTATATAATGATAATACAACAAATGCTCCTTGTTCAATTCTTTAGTGTTTAGTCCGATAAGAATCCTCATATGATTGAGAGCCTCTTCCCTAATTGTTCTAGGATTGTTTCATATAAAATTTTATCGATTGAGAAATCTCTCCATGTTCTCTCCTGCTTTAACAACAAAAATAAGAAAAAATGTGTTATGAAATTTTCTATTAAACATACAATTCATAATTTTAATAAATCCAAATTTATACTATGAAATATGATAGATAGGTACCTAAAAAATCTTTGGAGTCATCGATTAATTAACAAACCAAGGCTACATTACTTTCAAACTTATTAACTTTCTTCAAAATATTATCTAGGAAATAGGTATCAATTAAAATCAAGGTAAATAATGTAGCCACATGAACACTAGAAGATATCAAGGAATTCTTTAAATATTTACATAAAGTTGGATGATAGTCATTAGCGATTCATTTAGCATCTTAGAATTTTGCCTACATTAGTGTCTTCCACTACAATATGAGATATGAAATGAAACTTAAAATTAATATCATTAAATATTTTTTTAGAGAATCATACATGCATAAAATTAATATGTATAGATTAATAAACATCAAATTGCTAATAAATCACAACCCGTAGCTTAAATAATCTCTCATCCATTGTTGCACATGAGGATCATGTATTGTTTCAACCTTGATAGCTATATTCATATATGTTTTATGGGAAAATTGAAGACTAATTTGCATATAGTATGGAAGTTGATCTATCATTGGCATATCCCAATTACATATTGAAGTTAAAATAAATAACTTTATATACCAAGTAAACTCAAAATAAAAAGATAAGACATGTATTATTATGACTTAAAAAATTATTTTATTTTCAAATTAGGTTATGATAGTAATAAACTCCACGATATATAACTTACTTGATCAAAGCCTCCCTAAAGGGTATGAGCTCATCAATTGTTCCAAAACTATAAAAAATATCATCAACAATGACATAGTGAGATCTTGTTGCTATAAATTCATACTCATATAATCCACATGTATAGAAAAAATAATATTTCACATGAATGCCTAAAGAAACTTAGTTTCTTCACAATCACCTCATCCCACCATCTAAATATTTGTATCACTACAAATATATAGCTCAATTTAAAGGATAAACTACCATAATCTTTTAATGAGTTTAAACTTGACTCACTATTTTGAGGCTAAATTAATGAGCATGCATGTCATGAATGATAGATTGAATGCTTTTATTGTACTTTTGATTCTATTCCTTTTCAGTCTTCTAGAAAATTTTGTTGAGTTAATTCTTACACAAAATTAATATAAAATTTGATATTAGCTATCACAAAGAATTTAGATATAGTTGTACTACTTGACCAATTGTTTGAGTTCATTTTGCTAGCGAGACTACAAGATATTGAAATCCACTATTGCTGGTTCTAAATCTTTTTGCTCCATACACTTGGCACCCTAAAAGAAAGATTATCAAAACAATTTAGATTTTATACTTTAATTGAATTTTCTTTCTATTTCAGAAAAGGTTGTTAGGGGTTACTTATAGATTCCGTCCAACAACATCCAAGCATTTGTGTCTTATATAAATATTTGGATAGAGTTTCATGCCTCCCATCTGACTACTCTACATCTCCATGGGTATCTCATAACATATTCCACCTATAAGAAATAGAGAGTTATGATGTCATCTGGTTGTTAACACACAATATGAATTTGAATAAAAATAGAATAATAAAAGGAGAGTTTGTATGCTTGCCTCTGCTAGAATCTAGATTTTGTCTTTTAATTCATTACTATTTTCAAGTGCTTGTATTAAATATCTAGAGGCAAATGCTTTAGCCTCTCATGATATTCTCTCACGAAAAGAATTCTTAGAGGCTAGATACAAATCCAACATGATTCTTATTTTGCTTTCAGATTATTTTGTAAGGAAAATGAATTTCCCTTTTGGTCCTTAAAGTTGTGAAATACATCTACTTAAGAAAAGACATCTCTAGAAACAAAAAAATTCTATGTCCATATTTACCTATTGTTAGACTTGAAAAATAATATGAAGACTTTAATAAAAAATTAACATTTACTTGAAAACATAAGATATCCATTCACATGAAGAATTTGAAACCCAATGCAATAGTGTTGAGATCAAGAGTGTCATTTTCTCTCCCAAGTAATGCCTTTTTCACTCCAATATCTAATCGTGTGACAAGCATAACATATATTTAATTAGAAAATATAATGTATTACATACATAACTAGTATTTTTTTAGCAGTGGAGGAGGAGATAATAACTTATAGGTGAAAAGGGTATATACATGCTTGTATATATAATTCAAAATTGCTTTTATTTCTTCTTCAAAATGACTCAATTATAAGAGGATGCTGGGGAAGATTGCAGAGAGTGGCTTCACACCTGCCAATTTCATTTGCTTGAATGCTCCTAAAGCCCTGTTAAAAAAAACTATTTTGTGCCTATCCTGCAATCGTGGCATTCTACGAAACCACATTTGTTGGAGCATTTTGTCGAACAGTTCACGAGCGTTGTCTATGATTTCACTTTTTGCATACACGTTTACCAGAGCAGTAGCAACTACAACATCTTACACAATTCCTCTATCCTTTAAGCTTTGATGGATGCCCATACGCTGATCCAAAGCTCTCATTTTGGCACAAGCTGGGAGGATGCTGCTAAAGGTTGCAGAGGCTGGCTTCACACTTACCAATTGCATTTGCTTGAGATAAACGTTTCTAAAGCCTTTTCAAGTAATCTTTTTGTACATATCCTGCAATCATGGCATTCCATGAAACCGCATTTCTTTGACGCATTCAGTTAAACAGCTCACGAGCCTTGTCTATGCCTCCACATTTTGAAAGCATGCCTACCAAACTATTTCCAATCACATCTGATAAAAGTCGCCTCTTCTTTATGCTTTTGCTCAATACCTAAACCCTTTTCCAATGCTCCCATTTTGGCACAGGCTGAGAATATGCTGGCAAATGTATAATGATCAGTTGGAGACCTGTTTGCTGCATACGGTGAAACAGTGCAACTCCCTCAGGACACTTTATGGCATCCACTAATATTCCCCAGCTGCGCGGGAATAGTGTTTGAGATTTCAATTTGGTTTGCTTCACACGCGGGAACAGGTTTGAGATTTGAATTTGGTTTTCTTCACGCGCGGGAACTCCTGACCGCTAGCTTTAACCGCGAGTGTCTACACCGTAACGGTGAGTGTTTAGTGGAACAGAAATGGATTGGAGAACGGAGCAGATCAGGTGGGCCCACCAGAACACTCCCGGGCTGGCTTAACCAGAACACTCTAAGCGGTCAACGCTTAGAGTGTGCTGGTTAAGCCAGCCCATGCAGGACAGGTCCACGCTCCTGATGAGCCCGCAGCACGCTGCAGAGGGAGCGCTGCCCTGCATTAAAGGAGCGCAGTTGCTTGCCAAACCCTGCATCTGCTCTCCGCACTTGTCCCCTCCCACAAACCCCAACATCACAAACAGGAAGATGAATGATGCTCCGCGCCTCGCCATTTCTTCACTCTTTCCCAATGTAATTACAGCAATGGTGAGAGGGGTTTTTATAGCAGGTTTCGGAATATCGTGTACTCGGCTCTGTGCGAAAAAATCGTTTTCAAAGGCCGTGTTCAACGATGAATATGACGTAAGAACTGATGAGTTGAAATCAAACTTTTCCAGTTTTCCAGTTTTCATTGCCGAACTTTACTTTTCTGTACAAGTTTTCATTATCGAACTTTATTTTTCTGTACGAGCACCAATTTTACAGAGCCCACAGAATTTTCTTTACGCGCTTCCTCCCCTTTCGTGGAATGTTACAAGAGAAAACAGTAGTATTTTTTCCTGTAATGCGTCTCTTTTCTCACATGGGTCAGGTTGATCGTTTCAGCATTTGGTCTGTGTGGTTCCCACCATTTTCGCCATTACCGACCACTTTCTATCGCTTGGCAAACTTCTCATGTAAGCTATGAAGCATCCAATTAAAAGAAAAAATGTAAGCTATGAAACAAAGTCAAGCAAGTCAAGTCATGTAAAGAAAAATGAATTGATATGTATGTACCATCTGATTATGCAGTTTTATAAAATTTTGGTCATAATGTGTTTTCTCGCAACATCACTAAGTATACATATTTATCTCCTATAAGTTTAAAAAAACAAAAGAGAAAGTATCTCTTTTGAATTATTATTATTATAATAGTAGCGAATACCATATATATTATTATCTCTATCCATCAAACATTCCATTCCACGATCAAGAGTATTTAGACATGTTACAAAAGTTATTTCATGGAATTTTTTTTAATCTTTTGAAAAATTGATTTAACACTCCTATGATTATTTATGATTATTAATGGTTCCCTTAACAAAATTTTCACCTCTAAAGGAGGCCTAAGGTAAGGATATTTTCTACCCTCTTATAAGTTCATCATATTGGCAAAAGTTTTGTGCTAGAATATTCTCAAAAATATTAGTTAAGGCAATATAAAAGGCTTCAAAATAAATTCGACTCTAAATCCTAGTTCTCATCAATGATTTTTTTATGACAACATCCTTCTTGACATAGCTACGATCGCTGAAGTCAAAGGAAAGTCTTTTTAAAATACCAATTGAGCTCTTCATAATCAAATTATTGATACCTTAGGTTGTAAGCAACTTACTTGGAACACCTCTAAGTTTAGGAAACATTCACAATAACATCTGAAACAACTTAATTGAAAGAATCTAGAAAAATCTTGTAGCTTGGAAAGGTTGTTTTTTAAGTCAAGTTGGAAAAGTACAACTTATCAAAACTTGTCTAGATCATCCTTGTTTACATCCTTTCTTTGCTCAAAATCCCCCAGTTGTTGGCTAAAAAAAAATAAAAAAAATTTAAAGAAGATTTCTATGATTAAGGATGAAGGAAAAGAAAAAAATCCTCATTGGTGGCTTGGGATAGAGTTTTCTTCCCAAGATATCTTGGAGGTTTGTGGGTTTGCAAACACAAAATGAAGGATATAAAAAGGGAACTAATAGCTAAAATATATTAAGATGCTCAAAGCTAGTTGTATTCCCCCTTATGGTCACCATAATATCAAAGAAATGTGGATGCTAGGTCCTGTTGGAGTGTTTTAAATAGTAGGGTTTTTAAGAACAAAATTGAAACCATAAAGAATTTAAAATTAAGCTTAGATAATGTGGATAACATCAAAATTTATATAATGGGAAACATAGTTGGTGCCCTTGACCCAAATTTGGTCAAGATGAAATTTGATGGTTCCTATAAAGAGAACCTTGGGAAGGCATGTGGGGGTGGAGTTTTGAGAAACTACAAAGGTAATTTTACTTCTACCTTTGCGAGGAACTTAGGTCTCCAAACCAATAACTTTGTTAAAGTCTCTATTACTACTTAGGGTCTTGCATTGGCTCTAAACCTTGGCATTGCCAAGATTTTTATGGCAGTAGAATCTAAAATCATAATTGACATGCTTCATTTATGAGGTCTTTTCAAAGAATTAAAAGCGTACATGTGTTTAGACAAGAAAATAAGTTTGTAAAACTTTTGGCTAACATGAGAGACACAATTAGTGATCACTTATGTTAATAGCATGAGGAGGAATCTCTACCCATTTATATAAAATAGATTCTTAATAATGAAACCATACAAAATAGATAATCCTTTGTCACCAATCTATCTTTTAGCTCAGTTCAACATGAGGAGATTAAATGAAATGTATCTTCTAAATAATTTACACACAAATTGAACTTAGTAGATAATGAGAACACTAATTATGAAAGGTACAATTTGAATCAAGGCCACTTCAAACCTCCCATACAAATGATCCAACTCATCAAATGATTGAGAAAAAGTAGATTCTAGTTTACAAAACTTGTGGGTTTATTTGTGAGAATCAATCCATAGGGGGTAATTTTCTAAGAATTGATTCTTCATCTTGTGAGAAGGTATATAAAAATAACACTATCTAGAATATCCTTAAATAAGGTGGCCTTACCCTTTCATTGAATTTTTTAGTAAGTTTAACCTTGTTTTATCTTATGATTTTTCAATCCTTGGAAGAAAAGAATGTTGTTTGTGAATGGAATCTCTTCAAAGGTTATAGAGGACCTTATTTATTTATCTATGGGGATTAACATGAAAGGGATGGGGTTTTAAAATTTCATCAAAAATTGGTATCACCAAACACATGGATGTGTTCCTTGGACAAGGAGAAAAACTCTCAATATTTTCAAATGGATTTAAATGCAATCACCTTCCCAAGCTATGGTGGTAGTTGGCCAAAGTGTTAATGAGATAATTCACACTTTAAGGAAGGAACAAACACATCTACTATGTTATTTCTTTCCAATATATTTAGAAGTCCATTGGACTTATCTTTAGGCCCTTTCCATTCTCCTTTTGATCCACTTCTTTATTTGGACCTTTCCCTAACTTGAAGATAATTTGATGAGTAATCCATAATATTTTTCTCATTCATTGTGACACAAATGTTTTAGTAAGATCATAGATCTTGGGATCTTTGAGATTAACACTAATAGAAAAAAATGAAATTCTTCCATGACTCAAGTAAATAATTAAGAAGCATAATTTATTTATATTTTTTATCAATATTAACATCAACTAAAGCTAGTTGAATCAAAATTAAATAAAATAAATTTAGATTCTCATTAATCAAGCCACCTAGCTTCATTTTAAGAGAAATTGTTTTTCTTATCAAATATAACTTATTTACCAAGTTATTGGCTAGGAATATTTCACATAAACATTCCAATAATGAATATGTAATGGCTCTTCGGTTACATTTAATAAAATTAAATCTGCAAGGAAATTTGGATTGTACCACATGTTTCATTGTCCATTTTATGCAACTCATCTTGATTTATTTTCTTTTGTTACATCCAACCATTAATCTATCTCTTCAATGAGATCCTCTATTTTTAGTTTTAACAACTAATAATTCTTTTTTAGGTAAAAGGAATGATGCCTATATATATTATATTATATTATATTATAGATAGGAATTACAAGTATGTTATTTCCAAGGTTAGCGGTAAAGTCTGGAATCCTATACCCTAGGTCAGCAGGGTAGGCACTGGCACAATATTACTGACCCTCGCCTTTCCCACTATGAAATGGAGTCGAACCTGTGACCTCAAGGGATGCAAATCCCAAGCCTCAACCAACTCCACTACAAATGGTGGCTAAAGGTTAGTGGTGAATTCCAGTCCTGGGTATGTGCAAGATCATGATGGGCCAAAAAGTGGCGATATGATGGGTATGTGTAGGGTATGTGGTTTACGACTTTTTTTAACCCAAAATTGATGAAATGAAAAGGGTTTTTAAAGGAGATCCTCAACTTTCCACAATATAAATTATGCTTTAATTTGAATTTAATAAATAATTATTATTCATTTTCTATTTGAATTATGACTAAAGTCCTGATTGATAGGCTGATTGAAAAATATTTATAGCTTTCAAACGGTATCACATTTTTGGAATCTGAAACATGCATCACATTCTATGCTTCGCTTACTATAGGATTAAAAAAAATGAATTTCATGAAGTTTTGAGGGTAAATCCACAAAAGTGGTTTACAATTTGAATGAGGAAGGAAAATTTGTAAAAATGACATGTGCCAAAATTTTACATTTTGGGGGTTCAAACGAACCAAAAATGGGTTCGCTTGAACCATATTTTGAGTGAACCCATTTAATGAATGCACAGAAAAAATTCAAATAAAAACCCCCTTTTGGGAAGGGGGTTCGCTCTCAAACCCCCCTGGTTCGAGCGAATCCCCCATTTCCCTGATTTTTGACCTTCTTCACAAAAAAAATCTAAATTTTTGCAATTCAAAGCTTGGTTTGAAGATGAAAATGGTGGAGACTTCACTGACCCAACTGGAATCAAGTAATCCTTAGAATGAGCTATCCAACAAATATAATTTTAATTCATGTTTTGGTTTTATTATGTATGTTTTTTTTAGTTTTATTAAACATAGGTTTTTCACCGAAAATCAAGCTCTCTATTCTGCACATGTAGAAAAATAGCAGATTATCAATATTTTTTTGAAAAATATGAGTGCACCAGATATTAAAGTCCTTGATCCAACAAAAAAAAAATTGAATTTCGATACATACAAAAAAAGTCACGCGTTATACGATCGCGCTACGTCTGAATTGTATTTGGTTTGAATTTGAAACTTGATTAAAGAAAAAATATTCAATTAAAAAATATCTAACCAAGTGGAAACACTAGATATCAAAGTTACAAATCTAAATTTGAAATAATTAGAATCTTATCCTTCATGGAAAAAAGGTTACGTGTTATACGGTGAGCGTCACTTTTTAAAAATGTTGTTTTTTGAAAAAAAATAGCTTTGGAGGGAGATGGAAAAAGAAGTGCAATTTGATTCCAAAATTTTTGAAAAAAATATATTTAGAATCTACAGACAAAATGTCACAAAACTCTAGTTTGCATCATCTTCAAATTTCGCACGGTTTAGCCGCTATAGGTGCTCGAAAGTGAGGATTTAGTTAGAAAAAATTATATGAGTGTCCAGTTTGGCCAAACATTGTAAACCACTATTGTGGGATCACCCTTGACGAAGTTAAGGTGGTCAAACATATGAGTTTTTTATATTTTTAAAAATTTGTAATAAAAAATTCATAATTAATTATTTACTTGGAAAAAAATTACAAAAAAATCACATCGGGACATGAGTCCTCTACTTATATCTAAAATATTATAAAAACATATTATCATTTTATTGTGGTTAGGGTGGTCAAACTAACACTTACTTTTTATTTTTCCCTAAAATTTAAGTACTACTACATTGAAATTTCAAATTTTCACTAAATAGATTTTTAAAAAATAAACCTAGTAGTTTAGAAACTACATTCAATTTTCTATAGATTCTATTCTTATATTTTTTTGAAATAATATAGATAACTTATTCAAATTTTTATGTCAAGTTTCCTAACTCTAATTTTTTTGAATTTTTTGCCACTTAAGGGCCTGCTTTTTCCATGATGATCCTGCATACCCTCCTATACCTTGGGTTAGCAGGGAAGGAATTGGCACAATATTACTAACCCTCGCCTTTCCCACTACAAAGCATAGTTGAACTTGTGACCTCAAGGGATGTACACCCCAAGCCCAAGCCAACTCTGCTACAAGTGGTGGCTAAAAGGTTAGTAGTAAAGTCCAATCCTATATCATGGGTCAGCGAGGCATGCACTGGCACAATATTACTAACAGTCACCTTTCCCACTAGGAAGTGGAGTCAAACCTATGACCTCAAGGGATGCAAACCCTAAGTCCCAACCAACTCTGCTACAAGTTGTGGCTAAAGGTTAGCGGTAAAGTTTAGTCTTATACCCCAGGTTAGTGATGCAGACACTAGCACAATATTATTGACCCTCTCCTTTCCCACTATGAAGTGAAGTCAAAATTGTGACCTCAAGGGATGCAAACACCCAGCCCCAGCCAACTCTACTACTGTAAGTGGTGGCAAAAGGTTAGTGGTAAAGTCTATCCTATACCCCAGGTCAGTGGGGTAGGCACTGGCACAATATTACTGACCCTCACCTTCCCCACTATGAAGCAGAGTAAACATATGACCTCAAGGGATGCAAACCCCAAATCCTAGCCAACTTTACTACAAGTGGTGGATTAAAAGGTTAGCAGTAAAGTCCAGTCATGCACTGGCACAATAAATTAAATTTTTAATATCCAACTGTTATGTAGATGCAACCATTTAGTTATCATACACAAATCTATAAAATTTCCCATTTAACACTATGGTACTAAAAATGAATGTATCACCCGAGATAATAGTAGAGATGCGTAAACATGCTCTGCCCCTAGGCGTATATAGTCCTATGCTCCTCCATCACTCTAATACAATGGATGATGCCCCGTGAAGGTGAGAGCCTCATCCATTGATGAATACTTGCAGTGCCACCATCATGATCATCACAATCTGTACTAGTAGTAGTGCGACATGCCCCTTCTCTAACCACCACATGTAAATGTGCCTAGTGGTGACCTTTGCAATGACACAATTGATGTAGTAACATTGCATTGCCTATACATCCTATGCCATGTATGCCTCCTCATAAACCACCCTCTCTCCTTAAATGGGAAATCAAAGAATTTGGTATAATATAGGAGAGTCACAGTCATCTCCCCTATAGGGAGATGGAAAGAGGAGGTATAAGTCTCCCATCTCTCTATCCATGTCATCAATATAGGAGCATGGAACCAGATTTCTGGCATACTATAGACCCACCATATCCCAACCTACTATAGTAGTGAGTATTCATCAACCGATATTGGCCAATTGCAAATCATAAGAAGTGACAAAAAAATTCCACTTACATGCTCATGGATCTCAGGAAGGTCCTATCAAAACATAAAAACTACATCATGCAAATCTATTCTCCAAACTGTCATTCTATACTCTCTATTCTACTTTTTTAACCAAAATTTTATTAGTCTCTCTCTTAAATGTCTTCACGTCCTGTAGATGTCTAGATGACATGCTACTGTTCGATACCTAGCTAGACAATGATGCATAGGAAATATGTCAGCATGACCACTAGACTCTAATGTGTCGACTGTGTTGCAAGTATGAGTAGTTGGTGTTGTCATTGATGATTTTTTGTGTTGATGCTTTGATTAGTTTCATTGTAGGCTTATTTTTGTGTTGTCATTGATGATTGTTTGTGTTGATGCTTTGATTAGTTTCGTTATATTGTCATTGGTAAGTGCTACTGGTGTCAACCTCTAGTCTTGCTTTGATAAGCTTCTACTTGTGGATGTTGTTGGTTTAGTGGTGATGAGAAATTAATGAAGATGATGAATATGTGTCTCTACTACTTGGTTTTCAATTTATTTTGAGAAAAATTGAATAAAAGAGGAGAATAGTGTGTTGCAGAGTTGTTGTGATATACAGTGTGGTGTTTTGGTTTTGTTTTGCATTTCTTCTATCTTGGAGATTTTCCTGTGTGATTCAAATATGTGTTTAGAGGTGTTTAAAGATTCTATATCCAAAATTTATTGGTTTGGATCATTGTGTACAGAAAGTTATGTTCACTACTGTGTGAACTATGTTGCAATGGTGTCTGGGAGAAATGGTTTTGCTTCACATTTCTCCATAGTTTAGTTTCTAGTCTTGTGGTTTTGGAAGTGTGTTGATAATGATAATATCTACCTACAGTCAAATTTGTTCATGTTTTGGAGCTTGGAAAGTTGATTTCTTGAGTTACAACGTATGGAAGGTTGTCTAAGTGTATTGGGTGTGTACATTCTTTAGGTGAAAGTTGTTGCAAAGGAATTTGTTGGATTTTAGGATGTTTGTGGAATATTCTAGATTATATTCAAGGTTTGTGTGTGGTCTGTGAGCCGTCTTTGGATTTGAGGAATCATATACTTAAATTTTAATGGTTTTTACATTGGTTTGGTCAACCTTGGACTTGTTTACACTAAATGTATATTTGCTTCGGTGATTGTGGAAGTGTGGCATGGTGTATATGTATGATTTGGGTTTGATTTAAGAAGTGTGGTCTGCTTTCACACCTTTCCACTGTGGGAATGCTTAGTTTCAACCTAATTTGAATTTGCACGGTTGATATGCATAGCCAACCTTGGAGAAAGTTTTCAAGGTTGAAGAAGGTATAAATAAGTGATGAGTTGATGGAGAATTTTTCCATGAAGTGTGTGATGAAAATAATTTCAAAGTTGTTAAGTGTGAATTTTTGAAGTGTAGTATGAGTTTAATGAGTTAGACTACTAGAAGTAGTGAGTCGAAGGTGTCTACAATCTTCAAAAATACTATGAGTGTGTTTGTGATGTTGTGGTAGACTTTTATGTTCCATTGAGATAGATTTCTCACTGTAACATTCTTATTTCTTCTTTTTAGTAATCTGGGAGTGAGCATTTAGTAGTGAGCCCTTCTTTCTTTTGGGAAGTGAGCCCTTTGTATTTTGTGTTAAGATTACTTTATATTGTGATATAATCATCACCATGGTTTTTCCCTTCTTGATTTTTCTACATAAATTTGGTGTTCTATTGTGCATGGTGTTGTTGTGCTTCAATTTTTCAATTATTTTCTTTCATGCTAAATCATTCTAACATATTAAGTGTTAATTTAGTTAATGTGTATATGAACATTTATGAGGTTTTTTGAATTTTTAATGTACAAATGGTTGATCCCCTTCTCAATTATCTTGTGTGCATTCAAAAATTGGTATCAAAGCAAGTTTCCTTGGAAGAAAGTTTAATCTCTTGAGGTAGATCTGGGATGGCACACAAGAGGGATGCTCCTTTGTTTGATGGATCAAACCATAGCTTCTGGAAGACAAGGATGGAAGGTTTCTTAATATCTCTTGGATTTGGAGTTTGGAAGTCTATTGAAACTAGATATATTATGCTTGCTGGTGGTTTGAAGAATGATGATGAGATCAAGGCCTATGAGAACAATGGTAAAGCGAGGTGTGCTCTTTTAGTTGGTATTTCTAATACTAAACTTGTGAAAGTTATGAGTTTCAAATCTACTAGACAGATCTGGACAAAGATGGAAAGCATTTATGAAGGAGATGATAATGTCAAGCAAGCTAAGATGCAAAATCTAAAATCACATTTGAGAACCTGTGAATGTTTGAAGATGAAAACATTACAAGCTACATGCAAAAGGTGGATTAAGTTGTCAATTCCATCAAAGGTCTTGGTAGAAATCCTGAAGAAGAAGTGGTAAAGAAGGTACTCAGAAATCTTCCTAAATCTTACAGTAATAAAGTTTATGCTATTGAGGAAGTTCAAGATTTAAGAAAATACTTTAGAGATCAATTATATGGTGCTTTATCTACTTTTTAAATGAGAGAATTTGGTACAATTAATGCAAAAGTTGAGATTTCTTTTAAGGCTGGAAAATCAGAAAAGACTGAGGAATCAGATCAATACGATCTTGATGATGTAGAAGTAAATTTTGTGAGAAAAATGAAAAAGGGTATTGGTAAATATAAAAGTAAGTTTCCTTTCAAATGTTTTAGTTGTGGTAAGATAGGTCATTATGCTTCAAGGTGTCCAAATAGAGCTTTTAATGAAAAGAACAAAGAAAACAAAGGTAAAGAAATTAAGAAAAAATATTATGTTAGAGAAGATGCCAATATATCTGATGATGAATATGACTATGGGGATGATAAAGATAGTGAATGATTGCTCATGGTTATTAAAGATAAAACTAATTTTTCTAACTCTGAGAGATGTGTGAAGGAAAGTTCTCTGGAAATAGGTCATAATCCTATGGTGGCTACTCTTCATGCTAGAAAGGAGAATAACTACTATATTATTGACAGTGGATGCTCAAATCATATGACCGGTGACAAAAGAAAGTTTGTTAAAATTGAGAAATATGGAGGTCTAGTTTAAAAGTTTGGTGATGATACATCTGCTAAGATATGTGGAAAAGGTTCTATCAGTTTTGATGGAAAGCTTGATGTTATTTATGTTAAGGGTTTGAGAAAACCTCTTGAGTGTCAGGAAAATTTGTAGCAAAGGATATAATCTTATGTTTCAAAATGATGGATGTGAGATTAGAAAAAGTTTTGGAACTGTGGCTATTGATGGAATAAGGACAAATGGAAATATTTATTATCTTAAAGGTGTTGATGGTCAGTGCTTTATGGCTCAAATTAATGAAAGTTGTCTATAGCATAGAAGGATATGCCATACTAATTTTGATTGCCTAGTGAGGATCAATTCAGTTCAAATTGTAAGAGATCTACCAAGGATTAGAAAAATCCCATTAATGTTGTTTGTAAGGAATGCCAAAATGGGAAGAAAGCAAAAATAAGTTTCAAAGTCAAAGAAAAATCTACTACTAGACTGTTGGAGTTGGTGCATACAGACCTTTGTGGTCCTACCAAAGTAAGAAATCTTCAAGGTGATAGGTATTTCATCCTATTGATTGATGATTATTCTAGAATAAAATAGTTTACTTTTCTCAAAGAAAAATCAAAAGCTCTAGATAAGTTCAAAGAATTCAAAGTTATGGTTGAGAATGAAATGGATATGAAAATCAAGTGTTTGAGGTCTAACAGAGGTGGAGAGTTCACCTCTAATGAGTTTAACAATTTTTGTGAGAATCATGGGATAAAGAGGCATTTATCTATCCCTAGGACTCATCAGTAGAATGGAGTGGTTGAAAGAAAGAATAGGACTATTCATGAAGTTGCAAAAATAATAATGAAAGAGCCAAACCTACAAGAAGTCTACTGGAGAGAAGAAATTCATACTACTATCTACATTCTTAATAAAGTTCAAGCAAGAGTAAATAGTGCAAAGAATCCCTATGAGTTGTGGTATGGAAGGAATCCTACTATCAAATATTTCAGGGTGTTTGGAAGCAAATGCTATATCAAAAGAGATGAAGAGAACTTAGGAAATTTTGATACAAGATTTGATGAAGGTATCTTCCTTAGATATTATACAAGAATCAAAGCTTACCAGTGCTACAACAAGAGATTGAAGAAGATTATTGAAAGTGCAAATGTCAAAGTGGATGAAGACTTAAAAAATAATTTTTTGGTGATAGATGGATATGAATCAGACGAGTCCTCTTGCAAAGAAAATGACAGAGATAAAGATAAGGAAAAATAAGTCCATATTAAAGAGGAAGAAGCTCCAGAAAGGATCCCTAAGACTCCTAACTATGTGCAAAAGAATCATTCTAAAGATCAGATCATTAGTGACAAAAAAGAGGGCGTTTTGACAAGAAGAAAAGTTGCTATGGCTGAAGAATAGGTAAGTGTATGTTTACTCTCTAAATTTGAACCTAAAACAATGATTGAAGCATGAAAGGATGAATATTAAATAAAGGCTATGGAAGAAGAACTAATACAAATTGAGAAAAAATAGACTTGGGAACTTATCCCAAGACCAACAAACAAGAATGTGATTGGAACTAAGTGGATATTTTGGAACAAACTAAATGAGAATGGAAAAGTGGTAAGAAACAAGGCAAGGCTTGTGTGTAAGGGCTACTCACAAGTAGAAGGAATCGATTTTGAGGAGACATTTTCTTTGGTGGAAAGAATGGAAGCTATCAAAATGTTTTTTTCTTTTACAACATACAAAGATTTCAAAGTATATCAGATATCTATGTGAAGTTTACTTTCTTGAATGGTGAGTTGGAAGAAGAAGTATACATTGAACAACTAGAAGGATTTCAGTCATAAAAAAATTTGGATATGGTATGTATATTGAAAAATGCATAATTATATGGATTGAAGCAAGCTCCCAGAGCTTGGTATGAAAGGTTGGATAGGTACTTGATACAACAAGGATTCAATGAAGGTACTGTAGATAGTAATCTTTATTTCAAAGTTGAAAAAGATTAGATCTTGATTGTGGTTGTGTATGTTGATGATATAATTTTGGAGGAAATGAAGCTATATGCAAGAGATTTGTAGAAGTTATGTAGAAATAATTTGAGATGTCTATGTTTAGGGAGATGAATTTCTTCCTTGGGTTACAAATCAATCAGACAAAGAAAGGTATATTCATTTCACTATCAAAGTATGTCAAGGAAATGTTGAAGAAGTTTGGAATGGAAGATTCTAAACTGCTATGTACCCCTATGGTTACTAGTTGCAAGCTAAGTAAGAATGATGAATCTCCTAAGGATGATCAGAGAAAATATAGATCAATGATTGGAGGACTACTATATCTAACTGCTACTAGACCAAATATCATGCATGTAGTTTTTCTTGTGGCTAGATTTCAAGGAGATCCTAAAGATTCACAAGTTGTAGTAGTGAAGAGGATATTTAGATAATTGAAGGGAACTCTAGAACATGGCTCGTGGTATTCAAAGGATACTGATTTTTCTCTGAGTGCTTATATAGATGTTGACTAGGTAGGATGTGTTGATGATAGGAAAAGTATAAGTGGTGGTACATTCTTTCTTGGATGTAGATTGGTATCTTGTTTGAGAAAGAAGCAAGACTTAGTGTCTTTATCTACTACAGAGGCATAATATGTTACAACATCTTGTTGCACACAAGTGTTGTGGATGAGGAAAACTTTGAAGGATATTGGAGTTGTGTATGATAAACCAATTTCTATGATAATACAAGTGTAATTAACATTTCAAAGAATCGAGTGATGCACCGAGGAAAAAATACATCACAATCTAATATCAATTTTGGAGAGAGAAGGTTGTAGAGAATAAATTAAAGCTTGAGTATGTTCCTACAAAGGATCAGGTTGTGGATATATTCACTAAGGCTCTTCCTAAGGATACTTTTGAGTATCTCTGGGAGAAGTTAGGGGTTATTAACCCTCCTTATTTGAACTAGATGCATAAGGATATGCATAAGTCCAATGGATTTCAAGTTTCATTCCTTATTTTGGGCTAATGTTGGAGGCTACCTCTCAAGGGGAGTAGGTAGTTCTTTATTGGTTATTGTAGTTAGGGGGAGTTAGTGTTGGTGTAGGTTGGTATTGTTCTATGTCAAATATGTCAAAGGATATGTACAATGGTTTCTAGTTGGTACAATTTGTTGTGTGCTCCTAAGGGCCCGGAGTATGCAAAGCAGTAAGGACATAAAGTTTGTATGTTTGATGTCAAAGGAGAAAGATATGCAAATTTGTTTCTCTTTTTCATTGATGTTAAAGGGGGGAGAAAAATAATGTGAAAAATTTCCAAGTTGTCAAAGGGGGATCTAGAGTAATGTGAAAAAGAGAAAGACAAAGTTGGTATGAAGTAGTATATTAGTGATCAAATTTGTTATGTTTCTTGTTGATGGTTTTTCACATCATGTGTTGTCGTCAATGAAAAAGGGGGAGATTGTAGCAAGTATGAGTAGTTGGTGTTTTCATTGATGTCAACAAGGTTGGGGGAGATTTTTGTAGGCTTATGTTTGTGTTGTCATTGGTGAATGGTTGTGTTCATGCTTTGATTAGTTTCATTATGTTGTCATTGGTAAGTGCTACTAGTGTCAACCTCTAGTGAGGCTTTGATAAGCATCTGCTTGTGGATGTTGTTTGTTTAGTGGTGATGAGGAAGTACCGAAGATGATGAGTATGTGTCTTTGGTGCTTGGTTTTCAAGTTCTTTTGAGAAAATTTGAATAAAATGGGAAAATAGTGTGTTGTAAAGGTGCTTTGATATACAGTGTGGTGTTCTAGTTTTGGTTTGCATTTCTTCTATCTTGAAGATTTGCTTGTGTGGCTTAGATATGTTTATCAGAGGTGTTCAGAGGTTCTATATCCAAAATTTCTTGGTCTAGATTGTTGTACAGAGAAATTTGGGTTCACCAATGTGTGAAGTTTGTTGCAGTGGTGTTTGGGAGAAATGGTTTTGCTCTACATTTCTCCATAGTTTGGTTTCTAGTCTTGCGGTTTTGGACGTGTGTTGATAATTATCATATCTACCTATAGTCAAATTTTTTCATGGTTTGGAGCTTAGAAATTTAATTTCTTGAGTTACAACATATGGAAGGTTGTTTGAGTGTCCTAGGTGTGTACATTCTTTAGGTGAAATTTGTTGCGATGGAATTTGTTGGATTTTAGGATGTTTGTGGAATATGTTAGATTATATTCAAGTGTAATTGTGTGTAGTTTGTGAGTCATATTTGGATTTCAAGAAGTGTTTACTTAAAATTTAATGGTCTTTACACTAGTTTGGCTGACCTTGGTTGTTTACACTAAATGTGGATTTTCTTTGGTGATTGTGAAAGTGTGGCATGGTGTATATGTATGATTTGGGTCCAAGTTGAGAAGTGGTGTGTTAATATTTAATTTCTTTCCACCACTGGAATGCTTAGTTCCAACCTAATTTGAATTTGAATTTGCATGGTTGAGGTGCATAACCGACCTTGGAGAATTTTTTCAAGGTTGAAGAAGGTGTAAATAAGTGATGAGTTGATGGAGAATCTTGTCGTGAAGTGTGTGATGTGAATTGTAGAGTTATGAAGTGTGAATTTGTGAAGTGGAGTGTGAGCTTAATGAGTTACACTACTAGAAGCAGTGAGTAGAAGGTGCTTGTACAATCTTTAGAAAGACTACAAATGTTTTGGTGATGTTGTAGTGGACTTTTTTATTGCATGGAGATGGATTTCTCACTATAACATTCTTCTTTCTTCTTTTCTATAATATGGTAGTGATCCTTTGGTAGTGAGCCCTTCTTTCTTTTGGGTAGTGAACCCTCTGATAGTCCCTTTGTATTCGATGTTGCAATTACTTTATATTGCAAGCTAATCCTCGCCGTGATTTTTCCCTTCTTGGGTTTTCCATGTAGATCTGGTGTTCTATTGGGGGTGGTGTTGTTGTGCTTCAATTTTTAGTTATTTTCTTTCATGTTAAATCATTCTAATAGATTAAGGGTTAATTTAGTTGATGTGGATCTAAATTTTTATAAGGGTTTTTGAAGTTTTTGGGTTCACCCTCCATCGCAGATTTCTTTTGTGGATTCAATAGGTTGGATGCTTATGCTGCTGGCGAAACTTCTAGGTCTAAAAATGACTAAAAGATGACAAAGAAGGGTAAAATATTTCTCATACCTCATCAAGTGGCTCACCCCTCTCCACCAGGAACCTCAACTAGTCAATCTTGGGTATTCCTAAATCATTTCTACGAGGGCTTTTGTTGAAGGATATATAGAAAAATAACCAAATCCTCATAGTGAATAGTGAAAATGACTGTCTTTGGGCCTGCAATGGAAGTATATAGGAATTTTTTTTCCCATTTTTAATGGAAAACTTTCCTTAGACTTCCCTACCTCCCTATTTTTACCCTCTTGGATGGGGGAAAAGAGGAGGGGGCATATACTCACTTCTTTATTGAATCTTTCTTCTGATTCACCGTAAATTCTCTTAAGCATTCTTCTTGCCATGGTAGTTTCTTTCATTTTTCAAACGGGCCCATTTTTGTGTTTTTCAAAATCAAAATTTATGTCAAATGTTGTAGGTTTCTACTAAGCTCAAATGTTGAAGGAATTATCAATATCCACCTACTTGACCTCTGCGGCCTCTACAATATAAAAGATTAGGTCACTAAAGTGGGGGAAAAATGTAGTGTCATAAATTGCACATGTGGCAGTTTTACACTTACACATTTAGGCCTTCCTCATTTATGACAAAAACCTATAAGTTGGAATTCCACAATTCTAACTTCATAGGCAACAACAATGAAGCACTAAAAACTTGAGTGTTTGATTCTCAGTAAGTTTTGGTCAAACATTAGTGCAACATAGAGACGTCTATATGATGCACTAGCATCTCCATACTTTCCAAGATTCAAATGTGAATATTTTGTATGCTTTTTCCATGAAACAAATCATAGTAACAAGGATGAATGTGTAACAACTCCTCTCACCCATGCAACTTAACAAATTTCCATTTTCAATCTCATTTTAATGAGACCTATAAAAACATAAGGCTCACTCTTTCTCTCTCAGTTTCATAGTGAAGCTCTGCAAAATTTCTCACATAATAGTCAAGAATCCTCTTACTCATGAGTTCATCACATCTATCAATTCAAGAGGGGAACCACAAGTTGTTGGTAATGCTCTCTTGTCATTTTATTTTACATAATCTCATCTTTATTTATTTGATTATATTTGTGATAGGGGTTCTCCTCCTTTGCAAAGTTTGTTTCTATTGCATGTATTTTCTTTATACATTTTATCTATTTCAATCCTATCTCGCTATCCATGGATGTGGAAACACCAAAATAGGGGTTTGATTGAGGCAAGCCCCTAAACAACCCCCAACATTTTTCTTTTTATGTTTGTGTGCAAATGAATAGATTGGGTGTGTTGGGTATTTTGTATTTTAGACTTTTACTATATATTCCCTTAAAGACAACAGTGTGGCATGCAGACATCTTTATGACACACTAGCATCTGTGGTTGAGAGAAAATCCTCTTGAAGGTATAATCTATGGTTTTTGTACTTCTTACTTTTGTATATATCAGAGAACTTAATTCTATCATTTACTCCTATAATTAAGTTATTTTAATATTCTAATTATTTAAAACTTAGTGCAAATATTGGTTAAATTGTATAAACATTCTTCATCATTTATTGTCACCTAAGAAATGTCTTTTGAGGTAATTGAGGGCTATTTTCTCCTTAAGACCCCATTGTCTTGAGAGTAGAAAATCTCCTCCATTACACAATCATATACACTTCTTTGATAATGGATAAAGTAATTGTGGGTTGTCTCTAAAAAATCCAACTCATAGCTCCTCCAAAAAATTAAATACATAATCACTAGTGCACATTTAATTATCCAAGTCACCTAGTAAGATGCATGAATAAAACCTTGAATGTCTAATATCTTATAGAAATTTTTTTTTATTAAAAAATAAGGGAAGGGCCTTCATCCTAATACCAAAAAATTAGCACAAAACTAGAAAACCACAGAGAGACAACTCAACCACTAGAGCTTGAACCCAAAAATGTTTCCCCCAAGGGCTTGTCAAGTGAGCAAGAGTCCTTAATATTACATTTCTTCCTACATTGTACAACTATCCAAGAAGAATCAATAAAGAAATTTGAATCATTTAGACAAGAAGGGGGAGATGTTGACAACTCAAGGGCAGACAACTGAGAGAGGGGGTGAATTAGTTGTCACAAAATTTCAAACTTATTCAACTTATTAAGCTTATTCTTAGATATGATCAATAACCATGAAAGAATAAATGAACAACACATCAGAAACACACATAACACCAAGATTTTTACGTGGAAACCCTTTTAAGGGAAAAACCACAGTGGAGGTCAATCTACAAGATTATACCCTGTTAAAAGTATAAAGAAAGATGAATGGGGAATGCACATGCATTCAGGAACACAGCCTAGAGCTCACTACTCAATTACAAAAGGAAGACACATTATCTTACAAAAATATTATGATTACATCCATCAGATTTGAACTGAGAAAAATAGCATCTGCTAATGCTTGATTACAGTTTCGGTTAAGCTCATGAACACTTCTTCACTCTTATTCAATATTCTTCATATGATTTGAACAATATTCACACATAGGACTCACACACTTCACACTCAGAGACTTCTTCTCATACATTCATGATCATAAAATGATAAAATAATTTCTTATATATATATCTGCAACAAGGAATTACATCACTACAAGTTGACTTCAACAAAATAATAAAAAGAAAATAAATAGTCGGCCCAAATAAATAAAGATTATTCATGCGAATCAACCAAGCTCAGCCATAACATAGTGAAGACCCAAAAGAACATCCTCAAACATGAACCACTTACATTAATTACTCCTTGAAGATCCACAATGTGCTACAAACACCTTGTCATCCAGGAACATGAAAAACATGAACACACAAGATAAAATCTCAGATTGCAAGCACAACGATCAATGAAAACATGCAACATAGATAGAGAATGATCTAGAAACATCCAAAAACATGATGAATTATTAGAGAAGCATCCACAATAACTGAACTTACTAAAATCACATAATCTTCACTCAGGAACACAAACTGAAGTAACAGAAAAACTGTCAAAATATAAATCTTCATAACTTGACCAAATCTTCACGTGGATCTCTAAAACTCAACGTGGATAAACTAGATATACTAAAAAAAACCCTTTAGTCCACAACCTCTAAATAGCAACGTACTGAACTCACTGACAAACTAAAATTCACTTCACCATTGACAACTTGCAACTCTTTTTACTACAATTTTCTCAATATCCTCGACATATACAACTTCTAATGCATTAATGCTAATAGTGTTGACATCAATGACAACCACAACATCCAATAGGAGAAGCCCCTTCAAAGTGACTAACAAATAGAGCAACAAGAACTATAGGTGAAACAACTGTGTTCAAGGCCAGAGCAATAGGAACCATAGGAGAAACAATCTTGTTCAAAATCAAAGTAGTAGGAGCCATAGGAGAGAAAAAACCTTCAACAGTAGGATTATTCATCTGAACAAAAGGGGAAGGAGACCTAGAAGGTGAAAAATATTCACTATTAATAGAAGAATTATCATCAAGGTACATAGTTAGATGGTTTGAGAGAGAATTCTTCCACCCAGAGGAGGAAGACACAATATGAGAGCTATGAGGACAATTGGAAGCTAATTTTCTAGTAGAAAGATTACGTTTGCAGTGAAATGAGATTTTTTGATAATTAGTTGATGTGAGCAAGGTCAATTGTTAAGTTTATTGAACGTATTAGTAATGTCTGAGATTGATCTTTCTGTGTTTAAATTTGAGTTTCAATTATGTGATAGTTGTTCTTGGAATTAATTTGTTTTTTCAAGAACCTATTAAATCCTTGGTGATACGTTAAAAATAAAAGGGGCAGCAACAGTGTCTTGGATGTTTATGCAATCTCACCTAAAATAGCTAACATGAATGTTTTCCTGAAAGGGTTGCTGATTGATTCATTTGCCTCATTGATGGGGGATTAGTCTCTCATTCTCACTTAGATGATCTTTTTTTGCATGTGTATCTGAATATAATTTAGTTTTAGAAATGCTATACCTCTATACGAAGTTTGATTTCATTTTTCCCCTCCATTCATTGTGTGCAATGCTTTGAGATCCGTATGTGCATATCTAGGTGAGAAGGCCACAAAGAGTAGAATCTAAAGCTTTGGCCCAACATTTAGCTAAAATGGCTGCAATTTGGATTCCTCTTGAGGTATTTACTTACCGCTTTTGAGAGGTAAGAGCACCTATGGTTGCATAGAGCCCACCCTTGTCTTTATGGACCACACAATTTCAAAAAATGACATAGAAGTGCCAAAGTAGAGCCACATAAATCCTTCAAAATAGGAGAGTTGTTTAATGCCCCCATAGTAGGAGGCTGAGGGGAAACAAAATCCTTCACCGTAGGAGACAAGTCCTGCACATCTAGAGACACAACAGACAGTTCGATCACCAAATCACAACCGAGGGAAGAATCAACAGGTGGAAAACCCTTATTCAAAAGTGTAGGGGAGTGGGAGGGATGGGAGGAGCGAGATTCCATCATTTTCAAAAATAAAAAATAATCAAATAGTAATACACATTGTTATTAATATAATAGAATAAAAAATAATTAGAATTACCATGAAAATATCATAACACTTCATATAATTCTAATGTTCTCTACTGGGGTTAGATATAAACTTTCTCAATACTCCCACTACTTGGACAATATTTGGCCTATTGCAAACCATTGTGTACATTAAAATTTCTATAGTACTAGCATATGACACATTAGGCATATCCTCAAAATCATTATCAATTTTTGAACACATATCTAAATAATCTTAGTGTCAATAGGTAAAGACATTCTAACTAGCTTACAATCCTACATATTAAATATTTTTCACTTATGTGGCCCAATCCATGATGCCACAACATACATTTATTTTTTATTTTTTAGTCACAAAGGTGGATTTACATAAAGTAGTGGAATTTAGTCCAAATAGAGTTCCCAATCTTGTTCCTCTTTCTACCACCAAGCTTCCTATCACAAATTTGCAACTATTCTTATCAAATTTTACATGCATTCTTGAATCATTTAACTTAGATACATAAATTAGACTTCTAGCCAATATAGGAATGTGCACAAAACACTAGGGGGTTTTAATCTTCCCATCACTAAATAACAATTATAATTTTCCTTATTTAATAATAAGATATGAGATATTATCTCCAATGTAAACTTTACCTCCATATTATTCTTCATATGTGTAAAACCACTTCTTGTGACGAGTCATCTGGTACAATCATCCTAATTCAACCAACCAATTTTTATTATAACTATTATTGTATGTGTAAGATAGAAAATTGTTACTAGGGTTTAGTACATAGAACAATAATCTTTCTATACTCCACATTCAAGGAAATCATAGAGATCTCAATCCAAGGATAAAGTAGGGGAAAGAGATCTTGCAATAGGGTGTCCTAGGGTCTGATTATAAACTAAAGAGGGGTTCACCACCAAGCTAGGGCTTGGAAAGACTAATGAAATGCAAGATCTAATGAAAAAACCTAATGATGTGTATTCCTCCCTCCCTCATTTTTATTTGGTTCATTTTGGTGAACCTAACCTTGTTGAGCATTCATTTTTTGATTTGGAGTCCATTAAAGTCATAGATCTAGGTTGCATTCATTCTTGAATTGCATCTTGCATTTGTGCAATTGCATCTAGGGTTTCTTGCATTTGCATTAGTGAAAGTGCATATAGGTTTCATTTTTACTTTCTTGCATCGTTTCTTCTCATTGGAAAACTGAAAAGTTCATTGTTAATCATCCTAATTGCATTTAGAAACTTTCTTATTGCATTGAAATTTGTAAAAAATTGCATTCAACTTTGTATTCAATTTCTTGTTACTAGTTACTTTTCCTTGCATCCATTTGCACAGTTCATGTTTCCAAACATAAGGTCCCTAGGTAGGAAACCTAGGAACACTGTTATCAACTCAGATCTTGTTGTTTTTCTGAAAAAAACCTTTAAGTTCTAAATTCCCTATTTGTGTCTTATTCCCTCTCAAGTTTTTGATCAGAATCATGTCAGTTTTGTGTTTTTTGTTCGGTGTTTGGAATGTTTCAATTTCATAGGGGGGCTAATATGCCCTTCGTGTCTTATATGATTTTGATGTTCTAATTTTTAGGATAAATAGTGATTTTTGTGCTTTTGTTTGTTGTAGTTACCTTGTTGTTTCAGTTTGCCACTTTATAGTTTCATGCATTTTCATAGTTTATATTTACAATTTCTTGATAAATATATATCATTGCACTTTCATGTTCTTAGTTGTAGAATTCATTTTACATTAATAAAATCAAAAGAAAAAACCAAAAACATTAAACTTAAAACAAGCATAGATGTATGGTTACTTAGGCATGTTAAAACCCTTTTTTAGTTTAACCTTCAAGCCTTTTAGTAGTGACAACTTTGATATGTTAGATGAAGCCCTTGAGGACTTCACCTCGCAAGGTTCATCCACTAATGCTTGTTCAAACAAACCTAAACAAAGAGAAATAAACATCATTTAACCTCAACCTATTAACAAACCCAAGCCTTTTACTAGTGATGACTTTGATATGTTAGATGAAGCCCTTTAGGATTTCATCTCACAAGGTTCATCCACTAAGGATTGCTCAAACATACTAAAACAACAAGAAGAAAATTTCATTCAACCTCAACTTATCCTTTATCCACCTTAGAAATAACTCAACCTTCAAAAAATCTTGTCCATATCCTTGATGCACCTAAAGAAAATGTGTCATAACAATCGAATTATAATACTGTTGCTCATACATAGAACACAAGGAATAATAGACAACCTTAACCTAATCCCATTTCATTACCATTTCCTAATCCTATATTTTCTAGTGTTCCTTGTTTACCATCGCATAGTGGAAAGGAGTATGATCTAGTTGAATGACTTAAGAATACTCCTGCTAAGGTTTCCTTATGGGATCTTATTCAAGTCTTGCTTAGTTACCATACTATGCTTTAAATATCCTTACAACAATTTGTGGTTTCTCCTAGTACAAATTCAAATGATGTGGCATCTCTAATACAAGGAATTGATATATTTAATGTAGATATTACCTTTCATCAACATGATCTTCCTCCCTTGGAGATGAGAAAGAAATATGAAGCATTCATGATAATAGCCAGATACAACACCATAGGAATAAAAAGGACCCTTGTTGATAATTGCTTAGCTTTGAATGTGTGTAGTGTGAATCTTCTAGAAGGAGTGATAAATAAAAATAAAACCCACTTTATCACTTCAGATTTACAATATAGGTCAACCGGTCAGTGATTACTTAACCTATTTCAGTTGGCATACCTACAAACTTCTATGTTATGCCTCAAGAAATTTCATATGATCTTCTTTTAGGAATCATGATCATGAGATCATGTGTTCTGACTTTTATCATAATGAAGTACACAAGAACAAGATATACTAAATTAAAATGGATCCTGAGCCTGAAAGTTGTTTAAAATTTGAAAAAGGAACCACTAGTCCTCTGAACACATTAATTCCAACATCAAAATAGGTCCTACAAAAGAAGAAACACAAGAGATGGAAACAATGTCAAAATTAGCAAATGATGATTGGGGTTCCTTTGAGTTCACACCTTTATTTGACATGCAACTTTGCTTCATGACTTTCCCAAACTTTTTTCTTGGACTTATTTTGATATGTCGGGAATCAATCCTAAGATTGTAACACACAACATAGTCCTTGCTGAAAATGCTAAACTCGTTAGATAGAAGATTTGAAAAATGAACTCTAAAATAGCCCTACTAGTTAAGGAAGAAATTGAAAAAATCCTTGAGGTTGGCTTCATAAGACCTATAGATTATTCTCCTTGGATCTCAAACATTTTTGTAGTCGCAAAACTTGACAATTGTATTGTGTCGCCAAAAAATGTATAGTTAACATTTTTGTGCTCACTTGAGTCTTTCTAGTGGAGTTTGGCTTGATTTTTCCTAGATTTAATGTTGTAATGTGGTCAACATATTCACATTAGGTCTTGGATCCTTGTGAATCGTTAAGACTTCTAGGATGTCTAGTAAAGGTGTTGTGAAGTGTTGTAACCCACTTTCAGACTTTTCTAGGACCCTTTTATTATAATTCACTTAAATATCACCTTTTTATCACTTACCAAGTCTTATTTTAATGTTTTGTAAAGTGTTGTAACCCACTTTCATGCTTTTCTAGACTTGTCTTCCCTAATTCAACCCTTTCTCATGTTTAAATGACCCCTTAATGTACTTTTTGATTGTTTTTAAGTGTGTTTTTGAGGATATGCCCGCTGGAAAACATTTAATTCCTTATACCCACTTAATTTTCTTAAGTGGGACTAGGTCGCCAATAGGGGCGACTTAGTCCTTTTTGGCACAAAACTCAAAATTATTTTAATTTTTTGGTGGGTTTTTTTCCTCTAACCCTTGAGGTCAGCCTGTGATGTGTTATTTTCAAGAAATTTTGTAAGAACATGAATAAATAAGGGATTTTATCCTTATTTTTCATCCCCCTCATCTCCTACAATCTTCTAATCTCTTGCACTCATTAAGCATTCAATCTTACAAGCATTCAAGCACTCTAAGCACAATCAAGTCATCCATTGGAGCACTTCATTGCATATCTTTATATTTTTAACATCAAGGGTTTGGTAATTTTATGACATTGCATGTTTATTTATCACTCTCTTTCCATTTCATTTCATTGTTTAGGGTTTGATTACCAAATTGGGGTTTGACCAAGACAAACCCCTATTCTCTAACCCTCAACCATTTTTCCCTCTTTGCATGTGTGTTTTCAGAATTTTTATGCACATTTGTCAAAGAAAAAGGTGTTGAAAAGTGGTAAAGAAGTCATCAAAGTCAATCAAGTCAACACAACCCTAATTCAAGCTTGGAGACACTTTTCATCCGTTTTCTGTAGAATCAAGTGTAGACACCTATTAGAAAAGCAAGGGCAGACCTGAAGCTACAAGATTCTATCTTGAGATTCTTAAAATCTACGTGAGGAATAAGTCACCACTAGTGGTGGATTAGTTCTGCTTCCGAGCCTGAAAAGTGGTTTTTTCATTTTTGGATACCCATTTGGCAAATTCTTATTTCAGTAAGTTTTCTCAAAACTAGGACTAAGTTTCCCAATCAAATTTTTAGGATTCCATGTGTACCTCTCTGATTTTTTCAGTTATTTCATCATTTACTTGTATTTTTAGGTGTTTTTGCATATCACAGTGTGTTTTCTAGCACTTTACATTTCTTAGGTTTTGCATCATTAAATCATTTTCTTTTCATATCAGTGCATGATTACATCATAATTATACATAATACATCTCATTTACATTAACTTTGTGTGTTGACATTTGCATTTTGGACCCTTCCCCTTTCTCCTTTTCGGTGAAAACCCTAGAAGGAGCAAAGCATTGTGTGTGAAATCCAAAATCATTGTCCACATTTTGGTGAACCCAAATTTTTAACATATTTACTTCTAATTTCAAGTGCATCCTATATTTCATTTGCATTACATTAGATATTTCATTGTTTAAGTTGCATCCTAGGGTTTTCAAAATTGCATTAGTGAAAAGCTTAAATAGCTTGCATTTTTGCATCATTTTTTTGAATTGAAAATCACAAACATTCTACATTTTCATACTGTAATTGCATTTGTGCATCTGCAAGACATAGAATTGTTTTTAAATTTTTGAAATATCTCAAAACAATCATTAGTGGGTTAAATCACCACATTGGGTGACTTAGTCCTCCTACACATTTTGCACTATAATTTCTGGCATTTTCTGGGTATTTCCTGCATTTCTATTTTCTAGATCAGTTTGTAGAATTTATGTTGTTTGTCTTTTATTATTCCTATATTACATTGCATTTGTATCCACCCAAACTCTTGTGGTATTTGTATGATTGTTTTGTGCCCTATTGATAATACTTTAGTGATCTAAGAAGTTTCGACTCATGGCATCCTGTGATAGAACACTTGTTGCAGACCTTGGGTTGTCTTGAGCTCCTACTCCTAGTATGGAAAATGGTTCATTAGGCATGGATACTACTGCTCGTACACCTTTACCTTCAGATACAATGCATGTTGATACATCAAATGCTCACATTTTGCAAGACAAAGTAATTAACATTCATGAGGATTTAGCACATTTGTAGAAAAACTTGTGTCTTGAAAACATCTCAACCACTGTAATTCCTACTATAGACAACATCCATCGAATGCTTGAAAGTGATGAGGGCTTATATTTTATGAAAGAAATTGTTGAAATATACCAAAAACATGCCTCTAGCACACCCCAACTAGCAAACACTGTGGTTAGCCAAGGAGGATCTTACATTCCTCCTTCTTCAACCGTAGAATCCATACCGACCTATATCACTCCTCAAGTTACAACAACCATGCAACAAGTTAGTCAGGTGACTCCTTTTGCTATTCCAACTAGCATTCCTAGTTGTTTCATGGCATCTAATGTTCCTTCTTCCACCACCTTCACCCCTCTTAGTGTCCCCTTCACTTGTCCCAACATTACATTCACTCCATCACCATTCTCTCTTCCATCTCATACCACTTACACTGACCTTCTCTTTACACAACTCTTCCAAATTGTTTCTTCCATGCAACAACAAATATCCACCATAAACCAAAACCAAACTGCACCACCCACCTACTATGTCCGTAGTAGCCCATTATCATTGGAAATATTAAGAACATTGATGCTACAAGGAATTTAAATTCCTAGGTTTGAGAAGTATGGAGGTAAAGGAGACCCTACTAATCATGTCAATGCTTATACCACAGTATGTAGTGATTTTGTCCTTGACGATAAATTGTTAGCTAAACTGTTTCCTAGGACTTTAAAGGACACTACCTTGGAGTGGTTTTCAAACTTACCCAATCATTCAATTTTCTCATTTAATGAGCTTTTTGATGCCTTTATAAGTCATTTCCAAGTCCATATGACTCCCAAAAATACAATGGCTGATTTAATGATATGTAAACAAAATGTGGATGAAAAAGTAACTGGTTTCATTTCATGCTATCAGCCATTGTATGCTCAAATAGATATAAGGGTTCCTAATGTACATTTCCAAAATATGTTTATCGAAAACTTGCAAAGTCATATTTAGGACAAATTGACCATGATGAAATTTCCTTCTTTCCTACATTTATGCACAACCCTTTGTGATTATCACAATTCAGTTAATAGTCGTGATGCAAATTCCACTTCCAACCGAACTGAGAAATCTAAACCTAGCACTTCAACCAATTCGCAACCATTTCACAAACTGAATAAAGGGTTTTTACAATTCAACCTCCACCTCAACAACTACCTCAACCTATCAACAACCAAGTAGCAGCTGTTAAAGTTTGATCCCTTACAGTTATGGAGATTCTAAATGACAATTTACACCACTACTTGATTCTCTTCATAATACCATGACCCAACTTATGCAGCCACAAATGATCTCTTTACCTCTTGTTAAACCATTAGATACAACCAAACCTTTTCCTCCAACTTCCAACCTAACTCTTATTGCCATTATCATAGACAAAACAGACATGGCATAGAAAAATGTAAGCATCTTAAACACATAATGCAAGACCTCGTCGATTCTAGCCGTCTATCCATTTCAAATGTTAATGCAAAAGGAAATATGTTTGTTGCCCCACCCAACCAAAATTTGCAAATTTTTACCAATCCCATGCCTAAACATAATGTGTCATTCATCAAAGCTAGTGAAACTGAAAACAATGATGTGATGATTGTTCGTGAAGAGACTGAACATCATGATACACCCTCTATTAATCCTATAGATGAAATGGTAGGATCGATAGATGTCATCCCTCGTAAGGGCCCAACTAAAAAGAATCTTGATATTACTTTCACTTCTAAAGATATTCTTCCAAATCTTCTTGATGGTCCTCTTTATAGAGCTAGACGTATTTATGATAAACCCACTAATGGGATACTCATAGATCCCTTCTGTGGTGAGAATGTGATCACTAAGGAATTTTTGGTCTTACATGATCTTTATCAAGATAACTATGACAAACCAAGAGCATGGATTAAAACACATAATGGGTTTGTGTGCCCTATGATCGTTCTTCCATTACAAATAGGACCTAAGACATTGGATGCTACATTCTCTATCATTCCACAATCGGATTAGTTTCGTTTGTGGATAGGCCATCCATGGATTCGCTTGATGAAAGTTGTTCCTTTAGTCATACACAAATGTTTAAAGATTCTACATGACACTGACATATTTACTGTTAACCACAATGGCTTTAACCCTTTATCTTCTAAAGGAAATTTCACCTTAGAACCCTTTTGGCCAGAGCCCATGGAACCCATCACACCTCGCAAGGATTTCTTTTTCATTGCTTATCAAAAGTTTAAAGCGAAGAAATTTTTTGAATTGTCCCTTAGCAACCAATCCCAATCCGCTTCTGACATTCCCATCCTCGATGAGATAATGCTTCAACCTAATTTTGAACCTGAACAAACCTTACCACCTTCAGAGCAACCAACAATAAACACTTCACCTTCATTGTCTAAATGCCCAAGAGATAATGACACCAACCCCATCATGCCTCATCACCTTAAAAAAATTTATAAAGCAAAAGAGAAAGTGATTGACCCATCTCCTTCAGTTCCTTCTGTTCTTCCCTCTTAGGAAGAAAATGATCCTATGGTGGATCAATCTTCTCTTACACCCACACAACTTCAAAATAGAATCCAAAGAAACCACGGTGCTAGGGAGCATAGGCGTCAACTTCATCTCCTGGCTCATCAAATGCAACCTGAAAACAACAAAGAAAATTAACCTCCGTATTTTCTAGAAGTAATATCTGACCACCCTCCCCCTTCCGCCCCACCTCAAGAGAATGTGATACAACCACCATAATAAAATGATATGATACAACAACCACAACTGTTGATACACCCTTCATTGGAAATTACCATTTGTCCTCCTGTTGTGATTAATTTGGATGATGATGATGATGAGGAGATCTGTAAAATAGATGAAGAGGTGCATAATTATTTGAATTCTTTATTTCATCTTCTATGAGCTTAAATGATAAACCTTTCACACCAAGTGAAGAACCTGGTACTTCCCCTAGTTCGGCACTTGTAATTCCTCCTTTAGACAGTCAACCACCCTTGCAATACACTGAACATGATTGGGAGGTAGATGACCTATTAGATGGTTGATTTTCATTCGCCTTGTTAGCCTTTTGCATTTTTCTTTTATTCTCTTTTTCTTCTTTTGCATGTGCATATCGTGTTCCCCCGTGATGTGAAATTTTATGTTCTCTCTATCTTTGTACACTTCCTCTATTCGCACCTCTATTCTTCTATATGTCGTACTTTTCCTTTCGCTTTTGTTTTGTTTATTTTTCCTTTTGGGGATGATGCAAAGTGTAGAGACACCCTATGTCTCTTCCATGTTGACCCAAAAGGTCCTTTTTCCTTTGTTTTGTGTTTTCCTTTTGGGGATGTTGCAAGGCATTGAGACGAACATGTCTCCATCATGTTGACCTAAAATATTTTCCTTTTCCTTTTTCTTTTTTCTTGTGTTTCTTCTTTTGGGGATGATGCAAAGTGTTGAGACCACAATTTCTCTTCCATGTTGACCCAAAACAAACTTTTTTTTTCTTTTTTGTTTCACTCTCTTTTTATCATTAGTCTAGTTCTATGTGTATTTGGGGAATGATGACAGTTGTGATCTCTTTAATAAAAACATTACAAAGATGAACATACTAACCCCAAATCCATAGATCCCTTATGTGTTTAGTGTTTTCCTTTTTGGGGGAAACCCCTCTTTCCTTTATTCCTTTTCCTTCACATGATATAGCCTCACTTAGAAATGTATGACTCCAAGTTGGCTCTCATGTCTTGATTTTCTTTTTGCATTTTTCATTTGCAACTTTAAAGTAATTTCTCACAGAATGGTGTGTAGAAATTGTTGGAAAAATGGAGAAGAACATCTCATTTTGTTATCCTTTTGTTGTCATTGATGTCACCATGATATATGAGTTGTAACTGCAAGTATAAGATTGAAGTTAATCCAGTATTCTAGTCTGGTATTTGAACCAGTATTTTTCTTATAGCCTCTGGTATGTTGATCCACATTTGTTCTCTGATGATCTCTATTGCTTGTGGTTTTAGGAAGTGGTTTATAGGTGTCAAAATAATTTTCACACAAGATCTCACACATCCATTTGTCTGTATGGTGTCACATTCATGTTTTGTAGTTATGTTTTTCGGTCCATCTCTGGCCGACTTGATAGATGTATTATGTAAATTAACTTTTGCTATGCGGACATATGTGTGACCTATTCTAGGTCTGTGCTAACTTGTTGAAATGTGTGTATTATCTTTTGCATAGCTTGAGGAAGATAGTTGATATTTTGTAAATAAGAAGTGCATCTAATTAGGCCGACCTAATTGATGTTGGTGAAAGTGATTAGGTATATATAACTGACTATTTTTGGAGAAGAAGTATGCGAGTGTGTGATAATGTGAAGTAGTGCGAACATAATGAAGTGTGTCAATTCCATCTATTGAGCTTTATTTGGAATTGAATCTACACTTATTAGGTGTACTCTATTAGTTCATTTTCTAGCTAAAATCCATTCAATCATTGTAATTATGTAGTCAGTGAGCCTTTGTTTCTAGAAAGTGAGTCCTGGCAGTGAGCCACCCATTTCGTAATATTCTATAATTGGTTATACAATATTGTGAGCTAACACTCACTATATTTTTTCCCATTTTGGGTTTTCCATGTAAAAATCATGGTGTTCTTGTGTTATTTGATTTCATGTTATGTTAATGCTTTTATTTATTTCTACTATTGTTTGCATTGGTATAATTGGATGGTATTTGATCAAAAAAATTAATAAGATACTGATTCACCCCCCTCTCAGTATCTTGGATCTTTAACAATTGGTATCAGAGCTTGGTTCCTCAGGTTAAACCTAACAGCTTGAGGGGGATCCTGAAGATGGAAGAAATGAATGATAAAGGAGAACTTCATACTGCTCTTGAGGATCTTGATAAAGTGGAAAGAGATAATAGAGAATTGAAAGAGAATCTTGAAGATGCAAATGAATGTGTTTGAAAACTTAAGGAGCAATTGAAAAATTTTAAAGATAGGAATAAGGAAGTGATTGATCAGTTGAAAAAGGATAATGAAGATATTGTCAGTTTGAAAGTGCAAGTGGAAGAAAAGAAAAGAATAGAAGATTGTCTAGAAAAATTGGTACAAAGCAAGTATGAATATTGCACTAAGCTTGGGAAAGGAATTTTAAATGTGAAAGTGGATCTGGAGAAGGTGAAACTCTGTGAAAAAAACTTCAAATCTATCTTGGATAGGCTTGATTAATTAATTGCAAGACATAAACTGAGTAAAGATAAAAGTGGTTTAGGAAATGATACCAGTGAAAGTTCTAAGACTATGAACAATCAGAAGATTCAGAATAAAGGGAAACATAAAGAAAATTCAAGGAACTCATCTAGAAGACCTCCAGTGAGATAGCCTAATGCACAAAGGTACCTTCTTTTAATGGCACTTTTCTTTCATGCAATAAATTTTGTCACAAGGCAACTAAATGTAGAAGCAGGATGAATCAATTCCTTGGTCCTTTTTGTAGTCAATGCTTTACATGCAAAAGATTTGGACAAAGGGAAAGTGAATGCAAAACTTCGATGATGAATCGGTTTAATGGAAGAATGAACCAATCCTTTAATGGCTATTGTTATACTTGGAAAAATTATGGACATAAAGCTAATCAGTGCAAGATAAGATTCAACAGAAATCAATCTAATCAAATAAATATTGTCTGCTATAACTGCAACAAACCAGGACATGTTTCAAGAGTCTACAAAAGCAAGAAGAGTAAGGAGACCAATCTAGTAGAAAATAATGAATCCGCAAAGAAGATTTACAAAGATGATAGTAAGAAAGAGATGAATAATATTTGGAAAAATAAAGAACCAAAGACTACTGATGAGTATGTGCCCTCATCTGGTATGGACAATTTGTTTGGTAACTAGACCTAGCAAGGTCGTAGGGGGAGATTTATCAGAAAATTGTAAGAATCCCATGGGAAAATGGTGCGTTAGAGGTTGGCACAAAGAAGAGAGATGAATCTTGTGTTTTTAGAGGTTCTAGAAAAGGAACTGGTACAAAATATGAAGGAACGATTCTTTGCAGAGAAAATTAGGGTTTTTTTGTGTAAAAAGAAAAGAGTTTTTAGTAGCTTTTTGAAGTCTACTACAATAAATATGAATTAGGGAAAATTGTTATCTTATAAAGAAAATGATCAAGGAATTTAGTTCATTTGAGCATTTGAAGAATTGGAGAACTTTTGGAGCACTCCTAAAGAAAATTGGAGTTCGAGCTATGGAAACCCTAGCTATGGTTCAGTGTGTAGAAAAAGGTATTTATAATTCCTGAGCTATTGTGTTTTGGTGAATTTGCTTGAGTTCAGTAGAATGGAAACTCTTGTGGTTGTGAAGGTATTAGAGAGGCCGAGGCCCCCTTGCAAAAATACTCTTCAAAAGTCTTTGAAGATGATTCCATGGGCACATTTTTGTCAATTCCACATGCTGTAATTCCGAAAAAGGATACTAGGATGATGATTAGAGTTAAATTTGAGGAGTACAATCCTGTAAAATAGATTGACCTCTAGGAAAAAGAGCTTACTGGTGATAACTTTGGGATAAAACTTGAGTATTCAAATGTGGTTGATAAAAGGTTGCATGTCTGGAACAATTTCCCTAATTTCAGCTACGATGCCAAATTTGTGAAGATGGTTATGAGAAGAATCCACCTTAAATTTCTCTGGACTGATAGGCCACACTTGTTAATGAAAGAAGCGATTAGGTCTGTAATTGGTCTTTGGGATAAAGGAACAATACCTGTGTTAAAATATGTAAAGAACGAAGTAGTGACAAAACTCACTGGAGCAAATTTGAACAAAAGAGCCCTGGAAATGAAGACTATTACCAATCTTGCAGTGAAGTATGCATCTCTCATGATAGGTCTCAAGATATATTTCACAAATAGGGAGAATTTTGTTTCGGCCACAACAATCTATACTAGCTATGATATGGTAGTAAAAAGTGCAGATTATGACCTTTGTGAGCTTCTTCGACTGCAATTGTTAGAAAACATTCAACAATCAAAGGAAAATAATTATTCCTTTAAGTTTGGTTCATTGATCATATGTTTATTATCTTACCTCATGAAGAGGCTTCTAGGAAAAAGTGAAGATGTATTTTGGAACTCATCCAAATCTGTGGGACATCATATTTTTTAGCACATACATAATCTTGGTAATTTGAATGCTCAAGAGGATGCCCTAACAACATTTTTTGTTATATTTAAAATAAATATGAATGAAAGGGATAAAATTTTGAGAAAAATTGTGAAGTATAAGGATGAAATCATATTTCATGTCTCCACTGATGAATGCATGATTGAGGTTGTAGAACCTCGAACTATCTAGCTTCACCCTCTTGGATATGAGATAATAGAAGAAGAAGTTGAAGGCTATGTGCAGATGTTGTTGAAGAATCCAAAGGACCCCAATGAGCCTAGAATTGGGACACATGCTAAAAAATCTATGGAAATTCATATGGAACAACAAAAGCCTAAGATTAGGAAGAAAGTGGACAAAAAAACTCAAATATGTTGGTTTTACTGATGAGGAGATTTCCCTTGGAAGGTCTAAGGCGGCACAAAGAGAGGCATAATCATCTGGTCTAAGAAGATCTAGTAGAAATACCTCTAAAAAATCCTCTATAACCCCTGCAGCTATGACTAAACCTGGAAAGGATGATAATGGTAAAGGTTATATTTCCTCTAGACCAACCACTAGATTCGGGAAAAGGAAAGAGACTCCTCTAGTTGCCCTTGCTAGGAGAGGAAAGAAAGAGAACGAAATGAGAGAGAAGAACATGAGTGTTGCAAATGATCAAGATGGTGAAGAAGATGATCCTGAAGCAAATCTGGTAAGGAGAAAAAGAGGAGGTTTACCCTCTGGTGAAGGTGCATCTGGTGAAGGTGCATCTACAAAAGCCATTGGTTCTAAAAGAGTACATATTGTGTCATCTTTTGAAGATGAAGAAGAGCATGATGATGGTATGCATTTTCACACCAAGCCTGAATCAAAGAAGGCTAAGGTAGTTGATGAGACCTTTGTAGATCAAAAAGATGAACAAGATATTCTAGTACGTTATGGTCCCCAATATATGTTAGAGTAATAAGTTATTTCACTTAATTAATTTAATCATATTGGTTAATTAATTAAGTCACTTCTCACTTTAGTTACTTAAGCTAAACTTAGGCACATTAATAGTTAATTATTTATTAATTACTAAGTGTGCACACTAGGGTTTCCTTTTAGGGTTATGTATACATTGCTTTTATAAAGAAATCCATCTCTTGTAATTTCTTAATTCCTTAATACAATTCATTTGCACATCTTAATGCAAATTGCTCTACTTTTATTTTCTTTTCTCTTTTTGAAGGTTTTTTCTGGTTTGCATGTCTGATCTTGGTTTCTAACATGGTATCAGAGCCTTGATTTGTATCCCCTTAGTTTTTTGGAGAAATTAATTGTAGAGCACGTTTGGGGTTCCTCGAGGGTTTCATGCCTTGAGACTATTTATGCAGCATTTTCTATCAGATCAAGCATCTCCATTGGATTCAGAGCACTGGAAAAAGTCAAGATTGGCTTTTGTTTCATTGATTTTGATCATCGTTTTCTAGATCTGCAAGGGTTTCAAATCTAGTAATTTTTTGTAAGATTTGGGGGTAGTTAATTTTTCAAGGAACTTTGGGCACAAATGGAGGTCACCATCACGTTCACAGGGGCCAAAAACCCTAGGAATTCCTATCAAATCATCAATTTTGGAGCAGTTGGTTTCTGCATTAAAAAAATTTTGCCAGTGAGTTCATACAACCTCTCCAGCATGCACTCCGAGGCGAGAAATTTCAAAAAAAAAAAAATTGAAATTACATATTAATTTTTGCGCTACCCACATAGATCAGGCATGTTGCCACTGCACCACCTGACCACCACTGGGTAGCGCCCCAACATCCACTGCCGGTCTCCCATCTAGCCCCTGCGGGCTTCCCCAACACTAGCTATGATCACCTTAGTGACCAAGCACTAAGCGCTAGCCCTTGGGATCCACTAGAAGAACCTTTCAGTCATATTGATGACCAAGGGTTCCACCCTAGCCCCCTACCCACCAGCCCCTAGTTGGGAAGAGGACTAGGGGCCAAACTTTTGTTAGCCCCCTAGGCTGTCTATGGGCCAAATTCTTTATGTGGAAGTCTTCCTGAGAATGCCCATAATTCATTTTAATTAGTGCCCTCAATTCTTTGCCATCTTTGAATGACTTTTGATAAAGTTTTTCTACTAATTCCCATTTGTTCACTTGTCTTTTTAATGAGACGAGATCTCTTTGTTTGATAGCTTACCAAAGTCGATGTAATTACACGTCGAGTGACATTACTATCCTTTGAGCGTGAGCTCTTACCCACACTCTCATAAGCATCCATTAGATTCTTCACAATAGTGTTTTCACTTGATGCATTGATGTTCTCAACCCAAGAGTCTTCATGATGTTTCTGACTTTAAACCCTTATAATTTGAACAAATAGTTGATATCTTTCGGTCCATTTAGCCTTTCAAAGAAAAATTTTCCAAATCTTATCAACATATCTTCTACAAGTGTGTCTTGAATCTTACCTTCCATGTGCTAAAGAATATCCTCATCAATATTAATCAAAAACTTGGCTTTCTATGCAAAATTCTAGGTGGTATTCTCTTAGGTACGTACATCTCAACATTAGCAATTTCATCAATATTTAATTGAGGTGGGCTATATTGCGTACCTTTGACTGAGGGTGGAATAGAATACATACCTTGAGGTTCATGTGGGGATGATGGCATACCTTGTTCATCAAATCTGAGTGATGATGTAATCTTAACTCCAGATGTGGTGGATGGTGTCCAACCATACTCACTTGTGGTAGATGGTGTCCCTCCATATTCGCTTGTGCTTAATGGTGTCCCTTCGTATTCACTTGCGGTAGAGGGTGTGTCTCCAACTACGGTATCTACATCTCCCCTAGCACAACTCTTTTGCATTTGTGCCCTTTGTGCTACCAATTTCTTTTCTCTTTTTGACGGTTGAGGTTCCTCTTCAACTGGCTTGTTTTCGTCAATCATTCTCAATTTCTGCTTTTTATGATATTTTCTCATCCATTTTTTCTCTTTATCTCTGAAGGCTTGGAGCTGATCATCTGTTAGTTTTTTCCTTTTAACAGTTCGTTTCTTTGGCATGATGAATAATTTTACCTGTGCAAAAAGTGCTAAGTCTATTAAAGAGGGAGACCAATGATCACCTCTTTCAAATGTTAGTTTTTGAAGTTGAAGTGGTTTTTTTTAAGAGGGAAACATTATAAAAGGCCATGATAAACTTGAATGGAGGATTATCTTGGATTGGGCGTCAAACCAAATGAGGAAATGTTGAGTTTTCCTTAACAAAATTGAGGTTTTGGTGACTGAAATTGAGTTTCTGAGTTGGGAAGTGTTATTTTATGTTAGATTGAGCATGAGCAGGGTATATTAGGCTTTTTTCAACAATTTTCAAGTTTCAGAGTGTTTGGCAAGTGCTACTTTCAATAAAACATACGGTTTCTAAGCCTAGGGAGAGGGTTTTATGGTTTGGGTGGTAAATGATTGAATCTATGCAATATAATGCTATAATTTAAAGTTTTTATAGATATAAAGTGCTGCCCCAAGGTTTTAGGAGATTTGGACAAGTTTTGAAGGTGGTCCCTTTGTAAAAGTGGGCTAATTTGGGCCCTTAAAAGCGTAGAAAACTTGATAATTTGTGCAGTTTGGTACAAAACAAGCATTAACGATTGTTGGATATGTTGAAAGGCTCTATAATGGGTAAAATAAAGGTGTCTAAATGGTCCTAGGTATGTAGAACAACAAATTTGCATAGTGAAGCTTATTAAGCAAACCATTGCTAATACTAGTACTTTTAGGCTTAATGAAGGTTTGGTGGTTCAAGGGTGGTTATGGGCTTTGAAGGAAGTTGGGACTCCTGATTTTAAAATGTATAAAAACATTGTACAAGCCCGAATAAAGGGTTCAATGAATTTATTTTGAGGATTTGGTGCTCTACTCAACGCCTAAACTGTGGAGTTTCAAGTATTTTTTATGTGTTTTCAGTTTCTTTTTCCTATGTACAGCCCAGTAAAGGCCTCCCATGATTAGAAATTCATAAATCACTATGGTGGTAGGTATTAACTTGGACTTCAATCTATTTTGAGACTCCTTTGGTTGTTTCGGTGAACGAAAAACTCCATTCTTCATGATCAACTTATACAGACCAGCAGGGTATGAGTTTTACTTTAATTTAAAGATGGAGCCTTTCCTCCTACTGTGGTGACCTGTGATTCAACGAAAAGGCCTGTAATATGTTGTTTTCAAGTTTCATGTTTCTTTTAATAGTGGTAAGGCATCTATAGGGTTGGTGATGTTATCTTAGGCTGAAAATGTGAGTTTTTGGCATGAAAAGGAGGAACCAAAGTGGTGTTTTTGAGATCTAATGAGGCTAAAGGCCTAGTGAAGGTTTATTTTGTTTTTGCAGACCCTGAAAAACTTGTTTGATGCTTTGGTGAGGCTTGGAAGGCCTTGGAGTTGTGAAATATAGAAAACCCTAGATATTTATGAGAAAATTGAGGGGTTTTGTATTGGAAACCTATTTGAGCATGCAAGGTCCTAAAACCTGGAAAATCTTTTGTTTTGAGACCTAAGTAAAGACTGTTTTTGGATTTGGGGGTCTATTGAGAAGTGAGAAGGTTGTGTAGGTAATTATACCCGATTGAGTGACTTTGATATGCTACAACCTAAACAATGTGAATTTGTTGAAAGAAGAGGTCTTGATGAAATTATAAATTGATTTTTTTTTTGTAGATTGGAGTTGCGTGTTTGTATGTTGTAGGCCTCCCCCTACTGCATTAGGAGTATATTCCATTTTTTTAGAGACATGTATGGAAAATTTGGTAGCATAGACAAGGCAATCAACTGGTTTGTATAATTGTTCGACAAAATACCTTAATGAAAGCTTTGAAAGCATACACAAAGAAAGTCAATTGTTAAATTTAAAAAAATGCCTCAAAGAGATGTGGTTTAAAAATATAATAGGAAAGTGTATAGAATTGTGTAATTTAAAATGTTCATTGACAACCTAAGGTTGTAACATGACAAACAAACAATTTGATCAACATGAAATAAGAAAAAACAAAAATGAAAGCAAGCCATAATAGAATGAAAGAAAATGTACAAAGACTTCACATACCTAAGAAACCAAAGTTTCAAATGGAGGAGTTCTACCCAATTATGTAGCATTTGCTTCTTCTTTCCTCAAACTCCTCAGAAATTTGACTTTTTCAAAAGCTTGTTCCCCTCCAAACTTCAATTGTATATTAGTTATCACTGTAATTCAAACTTGAATTCATATTATATGCCTTTCAACGTGAAAACTTTTCTATTTCATGCAAAGGTGATGGAAATATCATGAAAAAGGTGGTGGAATCTAAAAATCATGCATGCACACTTCACTCAATCACCAAAAATCTACTTTTTATTGGAGCATGTGTAGAACCAGGAGAATATGCAAAATGTGGGCCAACATCACGAGTATATTGTATTTTTTTACCATTTTTAGTGCAATAAAAAATGTGCTCGTGTTATTTCCTTCTAAATGACCATGTCTCTACTTATTCATAACGCGCTCGCATTATAATAAAGTTGGTTTTTTAAAGATTTATAGGGTAGAAGGTTAAGGGTAGAGGGTCAAGAGATAGAGGGAGTGAGTGAGAGAGAGAGAGAGGAAGGGAGTGGGAGAGATATAGAGGGGGGAAGGGCCAAGTGTAGAGGATAGAGGATTTAAGGGTTTAGGGTTTAAGGGTTAAGAGTTTAAGGTTTATGATTAAGGGTAGAGGGGGGAGAGAAAG
>VDFB02325943.1:21162-41892 GCA_007258455.2 Sequoia sempervirens | reverse complement strand
TTTTTCTCGTTATAAATGAATTGCTCATCAAAATTTCAAATAAATTACATTTTTAGAAACTAGACTCCATTCTACAAATTTTAAAAAATAAAAATTAAAAAAAATCTATTACTTTCCAAAATTTGTAGAGGGAGCACAACCAAAATTCTGCTTTTTAGGAAGTTCCCACTTAGAAAATTAGTAAAAAATCAAATATTCATTAAAAAATTATCAAAAAAATTGTACATCAACTAGATACTGTTAGCTAACTTCTTACCATAGCAATTTTAAAAATACTACAAAAAGTTCACCATGCTAGGGTTGTACAAGAGTTGCTATGTTATGTTTTTCTGACAAAAACAACAACAATTTGTGTACATACCTCTTTTGAACCCCTTAATCTCAACCATTTTCAAAATAAATTAGTAGTTTAGAAAGAAGACTCAGAGAACTTTAATCCTTGTTTTTTTTCCATCTCAAAATTTTGAGTGTAGCTATCCTCAATTTCACGTCCAAGGTCAGTATTTCCTGATTTTAGAAAAAAAGTGGCCACTTAAGACCCCTTTTTGGGAACCATCTTAGTGCACTTACCCTTATAATGACATATAATTCCATTCATTTTCTTGTGTCTAACCACCCAAAACTCCCTTGCAAGAATAACCACCAACTTGAAGATAAGATTGATGTGTTGGAGATAGGAATGATACAATGGAGATAAAGTAGTTTTATGTTTTATTTAGTTTTTTGTTTTAATAAAACAATAGCTTGCAAACTACTGCGATAGGCTTGTTTTTTAGTTTTTAGTTTCTTTCCTATTCCTGGGAAATCTGCAATCTATAAAACATTGTTATTGTTATTGTAATTCAAGTTTTTTATAATCGTTCACCTTCGTTTTGAGAAAAAAATTTATATAGATTTTCTCAACTAAGTTGAATGTTCTTTTAGTATGATTTAAAGTATTTTTTGTGAATATGTTCAATTCTTATAATCTTTCATTTGGTATCAGAGCCAGATTGCAGAATTTTCTGATTGTGTAGGTAGGAAGGTTAGAGAAGCAGTTATCTCCATATGGCTAATGGAAACACTTTACCATTTCAATTTCCATTGTTTCCTAGAGACAACTATGATTATTGGAGTATCAAAATGAAGACCCTACTATTATCCTAAGAACTTTGGGAATTAGTGGAAGTAGGATACCCAGAACCTGTAGATCAGAATACACTTAATGCCTTGACACAAGAACAACGAAATCAGTTGAAAGAAGATAGAAAGAAGGATAACAAAACTCTTTTCACCATTCAATCTGCATTGGATGTTTCAATTTTCCCTCAAATTGTTGGTATGACAAAATCAAAGGATGCATGGGAGGCTTTACAAATTGCATATCAAGGTATAGACAAAATTATATTGGTAAGACTTCAAACTTTTCGAAGAGAATTTGAAAATTTAAGGATGAAGGAAGATGAGTCTATTCATGAATTTATTACTAGGGCTCAAGGTATTGTGAATCAACTTAGTACTCAAGGGGAAACAATAATTGAACAAAAAATTGGAGAAAAAATTATGCCTTCTCTTCCTCCTAAATTTGATCCACTGGTGATAGCCATTGAAGAAAGTAAAGATTTAACTACTTTCAAAGTTGCAGAGTTGACAGGTTCTTTGCAATCTTATGAAGAACGCATGCAACGTTCTAAAGGAAAGTTTAGTGCAAGCTTTCCAGTCTTCTATAAAACTTGAAGAAAAGTCTCCTTCCTCTCACACCACTGAATCTCAAGGTTAATCTTCTTCTAATAATAGTGGATGAGGTAGAGGAAGAGGAAGAGGAAATAACAGAGGATGAGGACGAAGTTCTATAGACTAGAGGAGTATCTAGTGCCGATATTGTGAAAGGTATGGTCATTATGAATTTGAGTGCAGAAAGAAGAAATATGACTTGAATAAGTCAAGAGCGAATTATATAGAAGATTCTTCTATAGATACAAAACATTTCGTGCATTCTATAGATACAACAGTTTTTCCAATCACATAACATTTAAATCTAATTTCTTTGTCAAGTTAGATGATTTAGTATGAAGTCAAGTTAAATTTGGAGATGATAAGGAGGTTGATGTAATGGGAAAAGGTACCCTTGTAGTCAAGACTAAGCAAGGAGAAACTACTCATATTCATGATACTTTGTTTGTGCCAAAGTTACAACATAATATTTTGAGTACTGGGCAGCTTGTAGGAAAAAAATATAAACTAGTGTTTGAAGATAACTATTACAAGATATTTGACAAATCTAACAATCATCATCTTGTGGCAAAGGCTTGTATGATAGAGAATAGATTATTTCCTCTCACATTGGTTTCTAGTAATTTGCATGCACTCAAATCAACTACAGGTGATTCGTGGTTATGGCATCAACGATATGGTCAAATGAATTTTCAAGGGTTATCTTTGCTCAATAAAAAGAATATGGTAAGAGGGCTTCCTCAAATCAAGGCAAAAGAAGAACTTTGTTCAGGGTGTGCACTTGGCAAGCATCATCGAGACAGTTTTTTGATGGATAAATCTTGGAGGGAAAAATCTCCTCTAGAGCTTGTGCATGCTAACATTTGTGGTGACATGCAAGAGAAATCATTGGGTAAGAAAGTTTATTTTTTACTTTCATTGATGATTACTCTTGCCACACTTAGGTTTATTTTCTTAAGCAAAAATTTGAAGCCTTTACATGCTTCAAGAATTTTAAAGCTATGGATGAAAAACAAAGTGGGTATCATGTCAAGATACTCAAAAAAAATAAAGGGGAAGAGTTTACCTCTAATGAGTTTGTTGATTTTTGTATCAAGAATGGCATACAAAGACAACTTACTGCCGCATATACACCTCAACAAAATGGTATTGTTAAAAGAAAGAAATGTACCATTATGGAAATGGTACAAAGCATGATGTAGAGAAAAAATCTTCCAAATAATTTTTGGGGAGAAGCAGTTTTCATTACCATATATATTTTGAACAGAAGTCCCATGAAAGCAGTTCAAAACATCACTCCAAAGGAAGCCTGGAGTGGTCACAAGCCTTCAGTGGCTCATCTTCAAGTCTTTGGATGTTTGGCATATGTGCATTTTCTAGTTCAAAAGCAGAAGAAGTTGGATGCCAAATCCCAACTTTGTATCTTTGTGGGATATTCTAATGCAACTAAGGGATATAGATTCTATAATCCTGACACAAAGCAATAGATTGTTAGTTGAGATGTGACTTTTATGAAGGGGGAGTATGGCAGTGGAAAGATGTTGTGCAACAAAATCCATCAATAATCATAAACATGGAAGATAATTTAGTGTTCCTCCTCTCCCCACAAGCTCAAGTTCCAGTCCTCCAAGTTCACATAGTTCTTCTAGTAGCACAAATTCATATAGTGATTCACCCTCCACCATCACCTCCAGCATCAGTTCCAAGAAAGGTATAGAGTTTGGTTGATATTTATTAGAGGAGTGCAAATATAATTCCAGTTGCTAATTTTCCTTTACTTAGTACAATTCAAGTTGAACCCTCTGTGTATGAAGAAGCAGTGAAAGAACCAGTATGGGTTAATGTTATGAATGATGAGATGAATTCTATTCATAAGAATAATACTTGGGAATTAGTGCAACTTCCCAAAGATAAACAAGTGATTGGTGTGAAATGGATCTATAAAGTCAAATAGCATGCAGATGGTTCAGTTGAATGACATAAGGAAAGATTAGTTGCCAAAATATTTGCACAAACTCTTGGAGTGGATTAAGCAAAAAATTTTGCTCCTGTGGCTAAACTTGATACAATAAAGATTATATTTTCTATAGTTGCACAGTACAAGCGGCTAATATTTCAAATGGATGTGAAATCAACATTCCTTAATGGTTATATAGATGAGGAATTTTATGTGGAACAACCTATGGGTTATGAAGTTCAAGGAAAAGAACATAGTCTACAAGTTGAAGAAAGCTCTTTATTGGTTGAAACAAGCTCCTCGTGCCTGGTATGCCAGAATTGATAGTTATTTCATGAAGAAGGGATTCAACAGAAGCCACTCAGAGCCAACCTTGCATGTTCAATGTATTGTTAATGATATTCTCATAGTTTTCCTTTATGTTGATGATCTCATTTATACAGGTAACAACAAAGATCTCATGGAGAAGTTTCAAGTAGAAATGAAACAAGAATTTGAAATGTTAGATATGGGATTCATGCACTATTTTCTTGGCGTGGAGGTACTACAAACATGATAAGGTATATATATTTCTCAAACCAAGTATGTTGTTGATTTATTGAAGAAGTTTAGAATGGTGGCATGCAAAGCACCTGCAACCCCCATAGCACTTGGTTTGAAATTAACCAAGGAGGATGTTAGTCCCAAGGTTGATGCTACTTTATATAGAAGTTTGGTTGGTAGTCTCATGTACCTCACAACCACTAGACCCGATATTATGTATCTTGTGAGCCTCACCTCTCGGTTCATGCAGGATCCACATGAGTCTCATTGGAAAGCTGGTAAAAGAATTTTGAGCTATGTAAGTGGTACACAAAATTTTAGAATTCATTATTCTCTCACTAAGAAGTTTGAGTTAGTTGGTTACACAAATTCTGATTGGGATGGTTCAGTGGATGATAGAATGTCTACATCTGGATATGTCTTTTCACTTGGTTCTGGAGTTGTTTCTTGGAGTAGTAAAAAATAGGCAGTGGTGGCTCTTTCTTCAAGAGAAGCAGAATACATGGCAGCTACATCAACAAGTTCTCAAGCAATATGGAATATAAAAATATTGGCAGATCTACATTTGGTTCAGGAGCATCCAACCACCATTTATTGTGATAACAATAGCACTATTTCCATGACAAAGAATCCTGTATTTCATCCCAGAACGAAACACATAGAGATTTGACATCATTACATTCGTGACTTGGTTCAAGATGGGCAAGTGGAGTTATAGTTTTGTCCTTCATTTGAACAAGTTGCTAATATCTTACCAAAGCTCTTGCAACAATGAATTTTATTACCTTTAGAAATTAGTTGGGACTCACCTCCATTGATCATTCAGGGGAGATTGAAGATAAGATCAATGTGCTGGAGATAGGAATGACACAATGGAGATAAAGTAGTTTTATGTTTTATTTAGTTTTTTGTTTTAATAAAACAACAACTGGCAAACTACTACGATAGGCTTGTTTTTTAGTTTTTAGTTTTTTTCCTATTTCTGGAAAATCTGTAGTCTATTAAACATTTTTATTGCTATTGTAATTCAAGTTTTTAATAATCATTCAACTACGTTTTGAGCAAAGTTTTTATACAAATTTTCTCAGCTAAGCTTAATGTTTTTTTCAGTATGATTTAAATCATTTTTTGTGAATTTGTTCAATTCTTATAATCTTTAACAACTACACCTATTTAATTACTAATGATTAAATAACATTTATTGATGCAAGGAAAAAAAATATATATCCTTCCCAATCTCACAGCTGAGCACAACAACTTCAATTTGACAATTTCATTTGTCAATTTAATCCAATTCTATATTTCATAATAAAATTGATGCAAACCAAAATATCAGAAACATACACTTCAAATTTAAAATAACACCACAAAATGATTTCAGTTTATTGATTTCTCAACTCATTACAAACAAATACATTTTATCATCTACCACTCTTAATTTCAAATTTTCTCTTTCAATGCCCAATTCAAGATATCCATTCCTCCGGGATATCTTTGCAACTCAACTTTCATTCCTTTTATGCCTCTCTCACATTTATAGCCTGTAGCACTCTCTCCTCAACAAAAACATTAAACTCATTTTAATCTCCTTCTTTACCTTGATTATTTCCACTTTCCCAGTTGCTGCCCATGTTCTTTGTTTACACTAAATGTTTTATTCTGCCTGCATGCTTATTCTGGAAATGTTTTATTTCCTCTGCAAATTCTTCACCGCCCCCACATGACCACTTTGTTCTTTTTTTTCTTCACTTCTTATTCATTTTATTTTCCCCTCTGTAGCTATGCCTATTCCTCTTCATGCATTTCAAGAATTTTAAAACAATCTTCTACCTGACGTGACTTTTATTCTAATCTGCACTTGCTTCTTTTCCTGGTGTCTTCCTATTGGGAATTCCTCCAATCTCCTATGTAGCCCCTCTCCCAATCTGCAATTTTATGTCTTCTAACAAATGGTGTGCTCCATCCAATCACCAATCTGCCCTCTTAATTTGCATTCAATTGAATTGGTTTTAATACATCCCCAGCGCATCTCTTTTTTAATTCTACCTTCCTAAGTTCTGCGCAGTTACTTGTTTTTTTTAAGCCTGTCTAAATTGAAGCTTTTAAATATGAAATCTCCAGCTTTTGATTTACACAACCTCTTACTCCATTTTCCTTTTCTTGTGTTCTATGACTTGTATTCCATCTCAAAAGGGTTGATAAGCTGCCTGGATTTTGTCTTTCCATCTTCCTTTCATTTCCATTTAGCTTCTCCATGGTGTGATGCTTCGTCTGCTTTTGTTTTGTCTTATGTACTCTTTTAATAATAATAATAACCACACCCTCTTCCCATTCTTCCTTTTCAATGTAACTTGACTTAACAAGCTTTCACAAGAGAATAAAATTCAATAGATGTTGAGAATGTTGGGGTATGGTGTTGTACACCATTGCATAAAATGTTTTATTCTATTATTGTAATTAAATAATTATTTAGTTGTGATGCACTTTGGTGGTGTGGATAATCACACTAGGTAATTATTTGGTCCCACGTAATGATTGTATTGTAACATTGTATTCCTATTTCTAGAAGACATGTGGCAATAATTTAATACTGGGGAATTAAATATTGTAACAACTTAGTACCCAATATTAGAAAAGGGGTTAGTGGTTTTGTATTCACATGATTTTGTGGTACATGGTTTTACCTTACCACCAGTTGTATTTGTGTGAGCTTGTGTCTATAAAAGCAAACACAATATAGTGGTTTTAGGTTGGGGGTGAATAGGCTGAGCAGGTTGGCTGATTGAATCTTTCTGAAGAGTGCATTTGTGAAGCATGGCATGGGATGTGTGGATTCATGCTTGGACACATAAAAGTGCATTGGAGGGCTTGATGTTTCAGAGGTATTCATTGTAACTCTTGTATTTTCTTATGTTTGATTAATATGATGGAGTATGGATGCTTTTGGAGGCTGGGTTTTTCCCTCTTGAGGGTTTTCCCAGGGTAAATCTTGTGTTATCTTGTGGCTTGTCTATTTGATCTTTGCATTTGGAAAACTTGTATGTATGCTAATATCTCTTAGGTTATGTGGAAAATGATTTGTGATTCTGGGTTTGAATGCTATATTTCCTAACAAGTGGTATCAGAGCTTTCATGGTTGAAGAATTTTTATTATAACCCTAGTTTGAAAGTTTTTGCAAAGTTGAAGCCATGGACATGCATGTAGGATCTGAGACATTACAAGGTATGGGACACATGTTGCAGGTGTTTTTATGCAGATTTGGGCTTTTGGGTTGTCAAGATTTGTTGGGTTTATTACAGATTTGAAGTTTTCCAGTGTTGGGTGAAAAAGGGTTTCTTGGTTTGAGTTTGCATGTGAGGGTTTTGTTGGAGAAATTTCACAAATAATCTTCTGGAACAAAATGGACCTCATGGCTAGATTCATACTGGCTGAGAGATGAATTTTGACATAAAATTCGACCTACTTTGAAAAAGTTGAAGAAAAGGCAAATTTTTTTTAGTAAAAGGCCCATTTTGCATGTGCAAAATAAAATTAAAAATCCCATCCTTTTTTGAATAAATTATTTTTAACTGTCAGGTGAAATATCTTATTAAAAAATCTTGGAAAGAAAAAAAATAAAATGAAAAAGTTAGAAATTTCATTAAAAATAAAAAAAGGGGGGTCCGCAGACCCCCTTACCTGCGCTGGCAGCCTGCGCCGCAGGTACTGCCCGTGGTAGATACTGCCACCGGTAGTCTGCGCGGCAGGTACTACCATTGCCGGCACTGTCGGCTACGGCTGGCAATGACTGGCAGGTAGTCCTTGCCACCGGTAGCGCTGGCCCCCACCCTTTGGGGTGTTAAAAACAATTCTTTATATTTTTTAAATCCGCCGAAACCATTGCCCTTATTTTTGGATTTTAAGGAGATTTAAATGCATTTTGATAAAGGGTGTCGGGTCCGCCATATGGGGGGTGGAAGAAATTTTTAAATTTGGAAAATTAAATTGTATTTAAAATATTTTTAGAATCCGCCACCCTCCCACCACCAGAGCGCCACCTGGGCGCCACCATAGAGCCACCAATTGGGCAGATTGGAGAACTTTTATTCAAATGAGCATAACTTTCGCCCAGTATGTCAGATTTTCAACTTCTTATAGTTATTGGAAAGCTGGTTCTGACCACTACGCTATGGTATAGGTTTGGTTTCCTAGTTTTGTCTTTTTGACATGTTTTTGGAGCTCGGAAGTCAGATGTTCTTGTTTGCACATTCTTTGGTCATATCTTTTGCATACGGAATCAGATTTTCGATTTCGAAGATGCATTGGAGAGAATTTATAGTGTACTAGACATTGGTTTAGATTTTTTATTAGTTTGTGGTGTAGGGAATGTTTGGTACTTGTTTAATTGCTTGTAGGAGCTTGAGATTCAGGGTTTGATTGTGTGAGCATCTGGACGAGTCAAGAAGCAAAAATTTGAGGGAGTACATATTTTTATATGTTATTTATGATGCTACTGCTGATTATCAGATTGGTGCTTCCTGGTACAGGTTTACAGGTAATTTTTTAGAGTTAGGACTTTGATGGTGACAGGTACACAGGTTGTCTTCGGTTTTGAGGACATGGTTGGACATGGTTTGAGACTTGGAGTCTTGCATGGGTGATAGTTGAGTGCAGGTGTAGTGATGGCTATGGTTATGGTGTCATGGAAATGCAGGTACATTTGATGCATTGGCATGACATGATCATGTATTTGGTTTTTGGTGGTGATATGGTTTGATGTTAGGAGATTATTAATATCTTCTTGATGCTTATTTGGTTCCTTGACTATGATTACTCTTTTGTGGACATGGTTGGAAAATCAGATCAGTGGTTGATTTGTTGTTTGAGTCTTGATGTCTACATGGTTATCTTCTTTGATATCTTGGTTTGCGGTTACTAATGTGATAATGAGTTTGCATGTTTCGGTGATTGGATCTACGAGTTATGTGGCTGGTAGGTATGCGCAGCCTATTGACTGCAGTGAGATGACTCAGATGTGGAATGTCTATATCCACCAGGTTTGATTCATTGTTGTTACAAATTTCATTAGTTGGCCTTGTCTATGGTCATTTGTGCATTGGTATGTTGTTTCAGAATTGAGAGGATGGATGTTTTAAGTACTTGATTAGTCAGTTCATGGGACTTGTAGTATGTGGTTTTTGATCACGATGTCATGATAGCTTGGTACATTCATTGGTTATACACTTTCAGTGGGAGCTTTTGACAGTGATGATTTGGCAGTGGATTAGTTTGTGATGTTTTGATGGCAGTTGTATGTATCTTCTTGGCTTGGAGATCTTGGTTTACTTGTATGTTACTGACATTGTAGTTGAGTGTGTGTAGACCTGGATGATCTTCATGGAGAGGATGGTAGTCATGATGCCATGTGTAGCTCATATCACGGTTCAATGGGAGTTGTTGGCAGTGACATGGATGCATCATTGGCATGATTATCTTCATGTGATTGGAGATATGTTTTCTTGGATTAGAGTGTTTGTTATGATGTCATGGTTTACTCTTGATACCGGTTTAGAGTTTAGCATGGTACTTTTTCTCTTAAGACCAAGATGTATATATATTATGGTGCATGTGATCTCCTAGGAGGAGATGGTTAGATCATATTGTCATGATAGGTTCCTGATTATGTGTTTGGATCTTCGGCAATGATCGTGTTTGATTCTCTTTGTATTGAGTACATTGATCATTTGCTTGATTACTTCATGATGGTGCTATGTTGCATTTGGAGTTTAGCATGGATTGATCGGTTACAGGTGCTCGTGGATACTTAGAGATGTAGGTGATGGTTGGAATTCTCTTGTGATTAGAGAAATTTGCTTGAGACAGTTACTCTTTGGAGGTTTCAGCAGGAAGACCGAGGGAGCCTTCACCTGGATATGGACGTGGGTTCATGATGGACGGATAGAGGAGATTGTTCTTGGATTGTGTCATGTTGACTTGGTTATCCTGGAGGAGCATTCTCTTTCCCCACTCTTGGTCTACTCGGCAGCTTATGATTTGAGAGGTATTTGCCCATTATGTCTTTCAGATGTGTTATGTTTCATGCTTTTATTTTTCATAGGTTGAGTTGATTCATGGTGATTACATGGATACTTATTTGAGGATGGTTAACTATGAGTTTGATCTTCTTGTTTTGAGAGGCTTACATCCATGTTGGCATTGTTAAATTGATTTATATGTAGTACTTGATCTATGAGATTGGGTGTTATGGATGTTGTTAAGGTTTTCAGTTGAGGTTGTTTAGGAGATCATACTTGACACAACGGTACACTTTTTGAGGTGTTCGTAGAAGGACATTAAGGTTTACAGGTTTCTCTTCTTCATGGTTCCTTCCTAGATGTTCATGTTTTGGGCGGATGGTGGCAACATGTTGTGAGAGATTATGCAGCTCATGGGTTGCATGTGTGAATCATTGTAATTATTCTTGGTACTTCATGTTTTGATTGACTTATCACACCTTGATGTATAGTGTGGATTGGTAGACTTGATATTCTTTGACATTACCTATGCAGTGGGAGTTCCTGGATATGTATGGTTTTCATTGATAGGTTTTATACAGGGAACTTGGTTGCAGTTTACAGGTTGCATATGTTCTTGGCATGAGTTTACTGATGTATTGATACCTTGGAGGTATGGATGGTTGGATGTATTAGCATGTGTTGTGGATGCTATTTCCGATCATGTGGGTTTTTCTTCATGATAGCAACTTGGCAGAGCCTTTGTTATCACTTGGATTTGATGCTTGTGCTCATGGTTTGGTGCATCTTCACCTTGGCATGTTCCTTTTCTTCCATAGGTGGCATGCTGGAGGATGAGAGGAGTTCTTGCTTGAGATGGTGGTCACTTTGTTCTTATTGCAGGTATCTTGGTTGGAGCACAAGAGCATGCTACAGATTCATGTGGTTTCATGGATGGCTATGATGATGTATATCATTCATTGATCCCTTATGCAATGTATACAACAAGTGGGAGAATGTTGGGGTATGGTGTTGTACAACATTGCATAAAAATTTTTATTCTATTATTGTAATTAAATAATTATTTAGTTGTGATGCACCTTGGTGGTGTGGATAATCACACTAGGTAATTATTTAGTCCCACATAATGATTGTATTGTAACATTGTATTACTATTTCTAGAAGACATGTGGCAGTAATTTAATATTGGGGAATTAAATATTGTAACAGCTTAGTACCCAATATTAGAAAAGGGGTTAGTGGTTTTGTATTCACATGGTTTTGTGGTACATGGTTTTACCTTACCACCAGTTGTATTTGTGTGAGCTTGTGTCTATAAAAGCAAACACAATGTAGTGGTTTTAGGTTGGGGGTGAATAGGCTGAGCAGGTTGGCTGATTGAGTCTTTATGAAGAGTGCATTTGTGAAGCATGGCATGGGATGTGTGGATTCATGCTTGGACACATGAAAGTGCATTGGAGGGCTTGATGTTTCATAGGTATTCATTGTAACTCTTGTATTTGCTTATGGCTGATTAATATGATGGAGTATGGATGCTTTTGGAGGTTGGGTTTTTCCCTCTTGAGGGTTTTCCCAGGGTAAATCTTGTGTTATCTTGTGGCTTGTCTATTTGATCTTTGCATTTGGAAAACTTGTATGCATGTTAATCTCTCTTAGGTTATGTGGGAAATGATTTGTGATTTTGGGTTTGAATGCTATATTTCCTAACAGAGAATGTGAAGCTCAATGGTCACATGACCTTTCACCTTCTTCTGTCTCTTTATTTGATGGATGTCTTTTCATATCTGAAGAGCAAAACAATTGTATAAATATATATGAGTGGAGACCATGTATGTAATGAATTACGGATAATAGAAGACGTTCCCTACTTTCTTGTGAATGTAGCCTTAAATGGTGAACCACGTAATCGCTGTGTTATGTTCTTATTTTCTATCTATCTTATTTTTCATTTTACTATTTCATTATGTTTTATTTGCTCATTTAATACTCAACAATGGAGACCATCATCACTGTAAATGTCAAATTTCTGAGATTATATTACTCATAGTTTTAATGATCATACTCAAATAATTCAATTCCATCAAATACTGCAACATCAAGATGTTCGATCGAAGCATGACATTTTGACAATTAATGTCAATAGTCTTAGTTTGTTTCCACCAAAATTGTCCACCAACATCAAATCTAAAGCCGCAACATCAAAAATGATAGAATAAATGGAAATCGAAACAAAATAAAAGAAAATCAAGCCAAATTTTTTATTTCTTTATAAATTAGTATTTATATACTAATTTATTTTAAAATTATTATCTAAACTATACTAAACTAAAGATGTAATAACCCAACATTTATTACATGAATTTATAGTTTTTGGGTGTTGTTCTCTTTAGTGGGCATCTAGATTATTCTTACTGGAGTCTTTCTTGTTGCAAGAACATAATTATATGTGTAAAAATAAAATTTAATCAATAAAAGAAATTCCAAAAGTTTCTATGCAAAAATTATCAAATTTGTGAAATAGTTGATAAAAATTGTGGACACTTCAAATTAATTTCATGAGGGTTTGAAATATATTATTTTTTCTCAATCTTTTTGTGTGTTAAGCTATAATTTATAGAAATAAAAAAATATAATTTATTTGGGACATTACACATGGCAAGGTTAGGAAAAAAGTGGCTACTTTGACTCCCATTTGATCCCACATTTCTATGCACATACCCATACCCATAAATTAATCTCATAATGACATTATTATACCATATGAAAAAAATATGCATAGTATATAGTGTTATGGATTTGGGTTTCAATCTTACATAAATCTTGAAGCAACCATGAGAATTCCATTATATTACTTTTCTAAGCATTTTGTACAATATCAACACCCTTACTATCCATTATGTTTAATTCCACAATTCTAAAAACTATAAGCAATGGCAATTGACAATATCTAGGCTAGACTCTATATCTACAATATAAAATTACATTGTTTTCTTATAAGAATAGTCAAGTATGAATGTGTGTGTGTGTGTGTGTGTGTGTGTGTGTGTGTGTGTGTGTGTGTGTGTGTGTGAGAGAGAGAGAGAGAGAGAGATGTTTACAATTTTTTTCATAGTAAACCCACAATTCTATATCTTGCTAGTAATTTACACTTTACACAACCAAGTCAATTTAGTTTGCATGTTGATTTTTTCCTTATTTTTGTGTGTGTGTAAGAAAATGAGTGAGAGAGACATGTTTGCATTTTTTTTTATAATAAACCCCCACAATTTATTATCTTCCTTTCATTTCCATTCAGCTTCTCCATGGCGTGATGCTTCATCTACTTTTGTTTTTTCTTTTGTGCTCTTTTAATAATAATAATAACCACACCCTCTTCCCATTCTACCTTTTCAATGTAACTTGACTTAACAAGCCTTCACAAGAGAATACAATTGAATGGAGACCATCATCACTGTAAATGTCAAATTTAACTGAGATTATATATTATTCATAGTTTTAAATGATCATACTAAAATAATTCAAATCCATCAAATACTGCAACATCAAGATGTTCGATCCATGCGTGACATTTTGACAATCAATTTCAATAATGTTGGTTTGTTTCCACCAAAATTGTCCGCCAACATCAAATCTAAAGCTGCAACACCAAAAATGACACAATAAACAAAAAATGAAACAAAATAAAAGAAAATCAAGCCAAATTATTTTTGGTTGATGAGGACCACGAGTCTCATGCAATGCTCCTGCATCATTTATTTCTTTATAAATTATTATCTAAACTATACTAAACTAAAGATGTAATAACCCAACATTTATTACATGAATTTATAGTTTTTGGGTGTTGTTCTCTTTAGTGAGTTTTTCTTGTCACAAGAAAATAATTATATGTGTAAAAATAAAATTTAATCAATAAAAGAAATTTCAAAAGTTTCTATGCAAAAATTATCCAATTTGTGTGCACAAATTTGTGAAATAGTTGATAAAAATTGTGGATATTTCAAATTAATTTCATGAGGGTTTGAAATATATTATTGTTTCTCAATTTTTTTGTGTGTTGAGCTATAATTTATAGAAATCAAAAAATATAATTTATTTGGGACATTACACATGGCAAGGTTAGGAAAAAAGTGGTTACTTTGACTCCCTTTTGATCCCACAATTCCATGCACATACCCATACCCATAAATTAATCTCATAATGACATTATTATACCATAATGAAAAAATTATGCATACTATATAGTGTTATGGATTTGGGTTTCAATCTTTCATAAATATTGTAGCAACCACGAGAATTCCATTATATTATTTTTCTAAGCATTGTGTACAATATCAACACCCTTACTATTCATTATGGTTAATTCCACAATTCTAAAAACTATAAGCAATGACAATCAACATTATCTAGGCTCGGCTCTATATCTACAATAGAAAATTACATTGTTTTCTTATAAGAATAGTCGTATGTGTGTGTGTGAGAGAGAGAGAGAGAGAAAGTGAGAGAGAGAAATGTTTGCATTTTTTTATAATAAACACACAATTATATCTTATTAGTGATTTATGCTTTACACAACGAAGTCAATTTAGTTTACATATTGATTTTTTTAGACTGCATGAATCGGGTAGCCCCCTTAACACTTGTGATGTGCCCTCCGATACCACAGGGATGAAGGGGAGATTAGACCTCGTAGCCTCTCGCCTACAACAAGATGCTTTAACCAATCAAGCTAGACCCAAAAAACTGATATTATGATAAGGATGTCATTTCATTTATTTTTCAACTTGAAGAATATGTATAAACCCACACACTTTTTACTTCACAATATTCTATTTGAATATTAAAAAAGATAAAAAAAAGATTGTGAAATATTTCCTGTAAATCATTTCCACATTTATATTATGATGAATAATAAACATTTTATATTAAACTGTATAAAAATAAAATGGAATGATATTAAATACGAAACATTTTATTTAATTAATTATATAAGCATCATTAAAGTTACAGGCTAGCTGCAGGGACCATCTCTATTAGTTAGATGGTGCTTCATAAGAGGCTTGCCTGTTAATTAAATAGTAATATGCTTCATAAAGAGCTGTGAAACTACATAGGAATATGCTTCATAAGTCGTAAACAAGTGTACTCTATTGATCTTCCACTGGATTTCGATCAAGGCGTCACAATACCTGCAATGAGACGATGAGAGAAATAGTGGTAAAAAATGCAAATGAGAAAGAAAATGATTTTGAAAGGATTGAGATGAAGATGTGCTTACTTCCGCATCGAGTGTGATGAGGAACGTTTCTACCGCAGCTCTGGACGATGCTCATGACTTTGGGCACATTGATGGACGCAGCAATGGCGGGAGTGACCTTGGGGCATATGCAGGACAGGTCCACGCTCCTGATGAGCCCGCAGCACGCTGCAGAGGGAGCGCTGCCCTGCATTAAAGGAGCGCAGTTGCTTGCCAAACCCTGCATCTGCTCTCCGCACTTGTCCCCTCCCACAAACCCCAACATCACAAACAGGAAGATGAATGATGCTCCGCGCCTCGCCATTTCTTCACTCTTTCCCAATGTAATTACAGCAATGGTGAGAGGGGTTTTTATAGCAGGTTTCGGAATATCGTGTACTCGGCTCTGTGCGAAAAAATCGTTTTCAAAGGCCGTGTTCAACGATGAATATGACGTAAGAACTGATGAGTTGAAATCAAACTTTTCCAGTTTTCCAGTTTTCATTGCCGAACTTTACTTTTCTGTACAAGTTTTCATTATCGAACTTTATTTTTCTGTACGAGCACCAATTTTACAGAGCCCACAGAATTTTCTTTACGCGCTTCCTCCCCTTTCGTGGAATGTTACAAGAGAAAACAGTAGTATTTTTTCCTGTAATGCGTCTCTTTTCTCACATGGGTCAGGTTGATCGTTTCAGCATTTGGTCTGTGTGGTTCCCACCATTTTCGCCATTACCGACCACTTTCTATCGCTTGGCAAACTTCTCATGTAAGCTATGAAGCATCCAATTAAAAGAAAAAATGTAAGCTATGAAACAAAGTCAAGCAAGTCAAGTCATGTAAAGAAAAATGAATTGATATGTATGTACCATCTGATTATGCAGTTTTATAAAATTTTGGTCATAATGTGTTTTCTCGCAACATCACTAAGTATACATATTTATCTCCTATAAGTTTAAAAAAACAAAAGAGAAAGTATCTCTTTTGAATTATTATTATTATAATAGTAGCGAATACCATATATATTATTATCTCTATCCATCAAACATTCCATTCCACGATCAAGAGTATTTAGACATGTTACAAAAGTTATTTCATGGAATTTTTTTTAATCTTTTGAAAAATTGATTTAACACTCCTATGATTATTTATGATTATTAATGGTTCCCTTAACAAAATTTTCACCTCTAAAGGAGGCCTAAGGTAAGGATATTTTCTACCCTCTTATAAGTTCATCATATTGGCAAAAGTTTTGTGCTAGAATATTCTCAAAAATATTAGTTAAGGCAATATAAAAGGCTTCAAAATAAATTCGACTCTAAATCCTAGTTCTCATCAATGATTTTTTTATGACAACATCCTTCTTGACATAGCTACGATCGCTGAAGTCAAAGGAAAGTCTTTTTAAAATACCAATTGAGCTCTTCATAATCAAATTATTGATACCTTAGGTTGTAAGCAACTTACTTGGAACACCTCTAAGTTTAGGAAACATTCACAATAACATCTGAAACAACTTAATTGAAAGAATCTAGAAAAATCTTGTAGCTTGGAAAGGTTGTTTTTTAAGTCAAGTTGGAAAAGTACAACTTATCAAAACTTGTCTAGATCATCCTTGTTTACATCCTTTCTTTGCTCAAAATCCCCCAGTTGTTGGCTAAAAAAAAATAAAAAAAATTTAAAGAAGATTTCTATGATTAAGGATGAAGGAAAAGAAAAAAATCCTCATTGGTGGCTTGGGATAGAGTTTTCTTCCCAAGATATCTTGGAGGTTTGTGGGTTTGCAAACACAAAATGAAGGATATAAAAAGGGAACTAATAGCTAAAATATATTAAGATGCTCAAAGCTAGTTGTATTCCCCCTTATGGTCACCATAATATCAAAGAAATGTGGATGCTAGGTCCTGTTGGAGTGTTTTAAATAGTAGGGTTTTTAAGAACAAAATTGAAACCATAAAGAATTTAAAATTAAGCTTAGATAATGTGGATAACATCAAAATTTATATAATGGGAAACATAGTTGGTGCCCTTGACCCAAATTTGGTCAAGATGAAATTTGATGGTTCCTATAAAGAGAACCTTGGGAAGGCATGTGGGGGTGGAGTTTTGAGAAACTACAAAGGTAATTTTACTTCTACCTTTGCGAGGAACTTAGGTCTCCAAACCAATAACTTTGTTAAAGTCTCTATTACTACTTAGGGTCTTGCATTGGCTCTAAACCTTGGCATTGCCAAGATTTTTATGGCAGTAGAATCTAAAATCATAATTGACATGCTTCATTTATGAGGTCTTTTCAAAGAATTAAAAGCGTACATGTGTTTAGACAAGAAAATAAGTTTGTAAAACTTTTGGCTAACATGAGAGACACAATTAGTGATCACTTATGTTAATAGCATGAGGAGGAATCTCTACCCATTTATATAAAATAGATTCTTAATAATGAAACCATACAAAATAGATAATCCTTTGTCACCAATCTATCTTTTAGCTTAGTTCAACATGAGGAGATTAAATGAAATGCATCTTCTAAATAATTTACACACAAAATGAACTTAGTAGATAATGAGAACACTAATTATGAAAGGTACAATTTGAATCAAGGCCACTTCAAACCTCCCATACAAATGATCCAACTCATCAAATGATTGAGAAAAATTAGAGTCTAGTTTACAAAACTTGTGGGTTTATTTGTGAGAATCAATCCATAGGGGATAATTTTCTAAGCATTGATTATTCATCTTGTGAGAAGGTATATAAAAATAACACTATCTAGAATATCCTTAAATAAGGTGGCCTTACCCTTTCATTGAATTTTTTAGTAAGTTTAACCTTGTTTTATCTTATGATTTTTCAATCCTTGGAAGAAAAGAATGTTGTTTGTGAATGGAATCTCTTCAAAGGTTATAGAGGACCTTATTTATTTATCTATGGGGATTAACATGAAAGGGATGGGGTTTTAAAATTTCATCAAAAATTGGTATCACCAAACACATGGATGTGTTCCTTGGACAAGGAGAAAAACTCTCAATATTTTCAAATGGATTTAAATGCAATCACCTTCCCAAGCTATGGTGGTAGTTGGCCAAAGTGTTAATGAGATAATTCACACTTTAAGGAAGGAACAAACACATCTACTATGTTATTTATTTCCAATATATTTAGAATTCCATTGGACTTATCTTTAGGCCCTTTCCATTCTCCTTTTGACCCACTTCTTTATTTGGACCTTTCCCTAACATGAAGATAATTTGATGAGTAATCCATAATATTTTTCTCACTCATTGTGACACAAATGTTTTAGTAAGATCATAGATCTTGGGATCTTTGAGATTAACACTAATAGGAAAAATGAAATTCTTCCATGACTCAAGTAAATAATTAAGAAGCATAATTTATTTATATTTTTTATCAATATTAACATCAACTAAAGCTAGTTGAATCAAAATTAAATAAAATAAATTTAGATTCTCATTAATCAAGCCACCTAGCTTCATTTTAAGAGAAATTGTTTTTCTTATCAAATATAACTTATTTACCAAGTTATTGGCTAGGAATATTTCACCTAAACATTCCAATAATGAATATGTAATGGCTCTTCGGTTACATTTAATAAAATTAAATCTGCAAGACAAATGAATATGTAATGGCTCTTCGGTTACATTTAATAAAATTAAATCTGCAAGGAAATTTGGATTGTACCACATGTTTCATTGTCCATTTTATGCAACTCATCTTGATTTATTTTCTTTTGTTACATCCAACCATTAATCTATCTCTTCAATGAGATCCTCTATTTTTAGTTTTAACAACTAATAATTCTTTTTTAGGTAAAAGGAATGATGCCTATATATATTATATTATATTATATTATAGATAGGAATTACAAGTATGTTATTTCCAAGGTTAGCGGTAAAGTCTGGAATCCTATACCCTAGGTCAGCAGGGTAGGCACTGGCACAATATTACTGACCCTCGCCTTTCCCACTATGAAATGGAGTCGAACCTGTGACCTCAAGGGATGCAAATCCCAAGCCTCAACCAACTCCACTACAAATGGTGGCTAAAGGTTAGTGGTGAATTCCAGTCCTGGGTATGTGCAAGATCATGATGGGCCAAAAAGTGGCGATATGATGGGTATGTGTAGGGTATGTGGTTTACGACTTTTTTTAACCCAAAATTGATGAAATGAAAAGGGTTTTTAAAGGAGATCCTCAACTTTCCACAATATAAATTATGATTTAATTTGAATTTAATAAATAATTATTATTCATTTTCTATTTGAATTATGACTAAAGTCCTGATTGATAGGCTGATTGAAAAATATTTATAGCTTTCAAACGGTATCACATTTTTGGAATCTGAAACATGCATCACATTCTATGCTTCGCTTACTATAGGATTAAAAAAAATGAATTTCATGAAGTTTTGAGGGTAAATCCACAAAAGTGGTTTACAATTTGAATGAGGAAGGAAAATTTGTAAAAATGACATGTGCCAAAATTTTACATTTTGGGGGTTCAAACGAACCAAAAATGGGTTCGCTTGAACCATATTTTGAGTGAACCCATTTAATGAATGCACAGAAAAAATTCAAATAAAAACCCCCTTTTGGGAAGGGGGTTCGCTCTCAAACCCCCCTGGTTCGAGCGAATCCCCCATTTCCCTGATTTTTGACCTTCTTCACAAAAAAAATCTAAATTTTTGCAATTCAAAGCTTGGTTTGAAGATGAAAATGGTGGAGACTTCACTGACCCAACTGGAATCAAGTAATCCTTAGAATGAGCTATCCAACAAATATAATTTTAATTCATGTTTTGGTTTTATTATGTATGTTTTTTTTAGTTTTATTAAACATAGGTTTTTCACCGAAAATCAAGCTCTCTATTCTGCACATGTAGAAAAATAGCAGATTATCAATATTTTTTTGAAAAATATGAGTGCACCAGATATTAAAGTCCTTGATCCAACAAAAAAAAAATTGAATTTCGATACATACAAAAAAAGTCACGCGTTATACGATCGCGCTACGTCTGAATTGTATTTGGTTTGAATTTGAAACTTGATTAAAGAAAAAATATTCAATTAAAAAATATCTAACCAAGTGGAAACACTAGATATCAAAGTTACAAATCTAAATTTGAAATAATTAGAATCTTATCCTTCATGGAAAAAAGGTTACGTGTTATACGGTGAGCGTCACTTTTTAAAAATGTTGTTTTTTGAAAAAAAATAGCTTTGGAGGGAGATGGAAAAAGAAGTGCAATTTGAT
>VDFB02325943.1:6943-21062 GCA_007258455.2 Sequoia sempervirens | reverse complement strand
GCAGCGCTCCCTCTGCAGCGTGCTGCGGGCTCATCAGGAGCGTGGACCTGTCCTGCATATGCCCCAAGGTCACTCCCGCCATTGCTGCGTCCATCAATGTGCCCAAAGTCATGAGCATCGTCCAGAGCTGCGGTAGAAACGTTCCTCATCACACTCGATGCGGAAGTAAGCACATCTTCATCTCAATCCTTTCAAAATCATTTTCTTTCTCATTTGCATTTTTTACCACTATTTCTCTCATCGTGACGCCTTGATCGAAATCCAGTGGAAGATCAATAGAGTACACTTGTTTACGACTTATGAAGCATATTCCTATGTAGTTTCACAGCTCTTTATGAAGCATATTACTATTTAATTAACAGGCAAGCCTCTTATGAAGCACCATCTAACTAATAGAGATGGTCCCTGCAGCTAGCCTGTAACTTTAATGATGCTTATATAATTAATTAAATAAAATGTTTCGTATTTAATATCATTCCATTTTATTTTTATACAGTTTAATATAAAATGTTTATTATTCATCATAATATAAATGTGGAAATGATTTACAGGAAATATTTCACAATCTTTTTTTTATCTTTTTTAATATTCAAATAGAATATTGTGAAGTAAAAAGTGTGTGGGTTTATACATATTCTTCAAGTTGAAAAATAAATGAAATGACATCCTTATCATAATATCAGTTTTTTGGGTCTAGCTTGATTGGTTAAAGCATCTTGTTGTAGGCGAGAGGCTACGAGGTCTAATCTCCCCTTCATCCCTGTGGTATCGGAGGGCACATCACAAGTGTTAAGGGGGCTACCCGATTCATGCAGTCTAAAAAAATCAATATGTAAACTAAATTGACTTCGTTGTGTAAAGCATAAATCACTAATAAGATATAATTGTGTGTTTATTATAAAAAAATGCAAACATTTCTCTCTCTCACTTTCTCTCTCTCTCTCTCTCACACACACACATACGACTATTCTTATAAGAAAACAATGTAATTTTCTATTGTAGATATAGAGCCGAGCCTAGATAATGTTGATTGTCATTGCTTATAGTTTTTAGAATTGTGGAATTAACCATAATGAATAGTAAGGGTGTTGATATTGTACACAATGCTTAGAAAAATAATATAATGGAATTCTCGTGGTTGCTACAATATTTATGAAAGATTGAAACCCAAATCCATAACACTATATAGTATGCATAATTTTTTCATTATGGTATAATAATGTCATTATGAGATTAATTTATGGGTATGGGTATGTGCATGGAATTGTGGGATCAAAAGGGAGTCAAAGTAACCACTTTTTTCCTAACCTTGCCATGTGTAATGTCCCAAATAAATTATATTTTTTGATTTCTATAAATTATAGCTCAACACACAAAAAAATTGAGAAAAAATAATATATTTCAAACCCTCATGAAATTAATTTGAAATATCCACAATTTTTATCAACTATTTCACAAATTTGTGCACACAAATTGGATAATTTTTGCATAGAAACTTTTGAAATTTCTTTTATTGATTAAATTTTATTTTTACACATATAATTATTTTCTTGTGACAAGAAAAACTCACTAAAGAGAACAACACCCAAAAACTATAAATTCATGTAATAAATGTTGGGTTATTACATCTTTAGTTTAGTATAGTTTAGATAATAATTTATAAAGAAATAAATGATGCAGGAGCATTGCATGAGACTCGTGGTCCTCATCAACCAAAAATAATTTGGCTTGATTTTCTTTTATTTTGTTTCATTTTTTGTTTATTGTGTCATTTTTGGTGTTGCAGCTTTAGATTTGATGTTGGCGGACAATTTTGGTGGAAACAAACCAACATTATTGAAATTGATTGTCAAAATGTCACGCATGGATCGAACATCTTGATGTTGCAGTATTTGATGGATTTGAATTATTTTAGTATGATCATTTAAAACTATGAATAATATATAATCTCAGTTAAATTTGACATTTACAGTGATGATGGTCTCCATTCAATTGTATTCTCTTGTGAAGGCTTGTTAAGTCAAGTTACATTGAAAAGGTAGAATGGGAAGAGGGTGTGGTTATTATTATTATTAAAAGAGCACAAAAGAAAAAACAAAAGTAGATGAAGCATCACGCCATGGAGAAGCTGAATGGAAATGAAAGGAAGATAATAAATTGTGGGGGTTTATTATAAAAAAAAATGCAAACATGTCTCTCTCACTCATTTTCTTACACACACACAAAAATAAGGAAAAAATCAACATGCAAACTAAATTGACTTGGTTGTGTAAAGTGTAAATTACTAGCAAGATATAGAATTGTGGGTTTACTATGAAAACAATTGTAAACATCTCTCTCTCTCTCTCTCTCTCACACACACACACACACACACACACACACACACACACACACACACACACACACACATTCATACTTGACTATTCTTATAAGAAAACAATGTAATTTTATATTGTAAATATAGAGTCTAGCCTAGATAATGTCGATTGCCATTGCTTATAGTTTTTAGAATTGTGGAATTAACCATAATGGATAGTAAGGGTGTTGATATTGTACAAAATACTTAGAAAAGTAATATAATGGAATTCTCATGGTTGCTTCAAGATTTATGTAAGATTGAAACCCAAATCCATAACACTATATAGTATGCATATTTTTTTCATATGGTATAATAATGTCATTATGAGATTAATTTATGGGTATGGGTATGCGCATAGAAATGTGGGATCAAATGGAAGTCAAAGTAACCACTTTTTTCCTAACCTTGCCATGTGTAATGTCCCAAATAAATTATATTTTTTTATTTCTATAAATTATAGCTTAACACACAAAAAGATTGAGAAAAAATAATATATTTCAAACCCTCATGAAATTAATTTGAAGTATCCACAATTTTTATCAACTATTTCACAAATTTGATAATTTTTGCATAGAAACTTTTGGAATTTCTTTTATTGATTAAATTTTATTTTTACACATATAATTATGTTCTTGCAACAAGAAAGACTCCAGTAAGAAAAATCTGGATGCCCACTAAAGAGAACAACACCCAAAAACTATAAATTCATGTAATAAATGTTGGGTTATTACATCTTTAGTTTAGTATAGTTTAGATAATAATTTTAAAATAAATTAGTATATAAATACTAATTTATAAAGAAATAAAAAATTTGGCTTGATTTTCTTTTATTTTGTTTCGATTTCCGTTTATTCTATCATTTTTGGTGTTGCAGCTTTAGATTTGATGTTGGTGGACAATTTTGGTGGAAACAAACCAAGACTATTGACATTAATTGTCAAAATGTCATGCTTCGATCGAACATCTTGATGTTGCAGTATTTGATGGAATTGAATTATTTGAGTATGATCATTAAAACTATGAGTAATATAATCTCAAAAATTTGGCATTTACAGTGATGATGGTCTCCATTGTTGAGTATTAAATGAGCAAATAAAACATAATGAAATAATAAAATGAAAAAGAAGATAGATAGAAAATAAGAACATAGCACAGCGATTACGTGGTTCACCATTTAAGGCTACATTCACGGGAAAGTAGGGAACGTCTTCTATTATCCGTAATTCATTACATGCATGGTCTCCACTCATATATATTTATACAATTGTTTTGCTCTTCAGATATGAAAAGACATCCATCAAATAAAGAGACAGAAGAAGGTGAAAGGTCATGTGACCGTTGAGCTTCACATTCTATGTTAGGAAATATAGCATTCAAACCCAGAATCACAAATCATTTTCCACATAACCTAAGAAAGATTAACATGCATACAAGTTTTCCAAATTCAAAGATCAAATAGACAAGCCACAAGATAACACAAGATTTACCTTGGGAAAACCCTCAAGAGGGAAAAACCCAGCCTCCAAAAGCATCCATACTCCATCATATTAATCAGCCATAAGCAAATACAAGAGTTACAATGAATACCTCTGAAACATCAAGCCCTCCAATGCACTTTCATGTGTCCAAGCATGAATCCACACATCCCATGCCATGCTTCACAAATGCACTCTTCAGAAAGACTCAATCAGCCAACCTGCTCAGCCTATTCACCCCAACCTAAAACCACTACATTGTGTTTGCTTTTATAGACACAAGCTCACACAAATACAACTGGTGGTAAGGTAAAACCATGTACCACAAAACCATGTGAATACAAAACCACTGACCCCTTTTCTAATATTGGGTACTAAGTTGTTACAATATTTAATTCCCTAATATTAAATTACTGCCACATGTCTTCTACAAATAGTAATACAATGTTACAATACAATCATTACGTGGGACCAAATAATTACCTACTGTGATTATCCACACCACCAAGGTGCATCACAACTAAATAATTATTTAATTACAATAATAGAATAATACATTTTATGCAATGGTGTACAACACCATACCCCAACATTCTCCCACTTGTTATATACATTGCATAAGGGATCAATGCATGATATACATCATCATAGCCATCCATGAAACCACATGAATCTATAGCATGCTCTCATGCTCCAACCAAGATACCTGCAATAAGAACAAAGTGACCACCATCTCAAGTAAGAACTCCTCTCATCCTCCAACATGCCACCTATGGAAGAAAAGGAACATGCCAAGGTGAAGATGCACCAAACCATGAGCACAAGCATCAAATCCAAGTGATAACAAAGGCTTTGCCAAGCTGCTGTCATGAAGAAAAACCCACATGATTGGAAATAGCATCCACAACACATGCTAATAAATCCAACCATCCATACCTCCAAGGTATCAATACATCAGTAAACTCATGCCAAGAACATATGCAACTTGTAAACTGCAACCAAGCTCCCTGTATAAAACCTGTCAATGAAAACCATACATATCCAGGAACTCCCACTGCATAGGTAATGTCAAAGCATATCAAGTCTACCAATCCACACTATACATCAAGGTGTGATAAGTCAATCAAAACATGAAGTACAAAGAACAATTACAATGATTCACACATGCAACCCATGAGCTGCATAATCTCTCACAACATGTTGCCACCATCTGCCCAAAACATGAACATCTAGGAAGGAACCATGAAGAAGAGAAACCTGTAAACCATAATGTCCTTCTACCAACACCTCAAAAAGTGTACCGTTGTGTCAAGTATGATCTCCTAAACAACCCCAACTGAAAATCCTTAACAACATCCATAACACCTAATCTCATAGATCAAGTACTACATATAAATCAATTTAACAATGCCAACATGGATGTAAGCCTCTCAAAACAAGAAGATCAAACTCATAGTTAACCATCCTCAAATAAGTGTCCATAATCACCATGAATCAACTCAACCCATGAAAAATCAAAGCACGAAACATAACACATCTAAAAGACATAATGGGCAAATACCTCTCAAACCATAAGCTGCCAAGTAGACCAAGAGTGGGGAAAGAGAATGCTCCTCCAGGATAACCAAGTCAACATGACACACTCCAAGAACAATCTCCTCTATCGGTCCATCATGAACCCATGTCCATATCCAGGTGAAGGCTCCCTCGATCTTCCTACTGAAACCTCCAAAGAGTAACCATCTCAAGAAAATTTCTCTAATCACAAGAGAATTCCAACCATCACCTACATCTCTAAGTATCCACAAGCACCTGTAACCAATCAATCCATGCTAAACTCCAAATGCAACATAGCACCATCATGAAGTAATCAAGCAAATGATCAATGTACTCAATATAAAGAGAATCAAACATGATCATTGCCAAAGATCCAAACACATAATCAGGAACCTATCATGACAATATGATCTAACCATCTCCTCCTAGGAGATCACATGCACCATAATATATATACATCCTTGTCTTAAGAGAAAAAGTACCATGCCAAACTCTAAACCAGTACTAAGAGTAAACCATGACATCATAACAAACACTCTAAGCCAAGAAAACATATCTCCAATCACATGAAGATAATCATACCAATGATGCATCCATGTCACTGCCAACAACTCCCACTGAACCGTGATACGAGCTACACATGGCATCATGACTACCATCCTCTCCATGAAGATCATCCAGGTCTACACACACTCAACTGCAATGTCAATAACATACAAGTGAACCAAGATCTCCAAGCCAAGAAGATACATACAACCGCCATCAAAACATCACAAACTAATCCAACACTGCCAAATCATCACTTTCAAAAGCTCCCACTGAAAGTGTATAAATAATGAATGTACCAAGCTATCATGACATCGTGATAAAAAACCACATGCTACAAGTCCCATGAACTGACTAATCAAGTACTCAAAACATCCATCCTCTCAATCCCGAAACAACATACCAATGCACAAATGACCACAGACAAGGCCAACTAATGAAATTTGCAACAACAATGAATCAAACTTGGTGGATATAGACAGTCCACATCTAAGTCATCTCACTGCAATCAATAGGCTGTGCATACCTACCAACCACATAACTCGTAGATCCAATCACTGAAACATGCAAACTCATTATCACATTAGTAACCGCAAACCAAGATATCAAAGAAGATAACCATGTAGACATCAAGACTCAAACACCAAATCAACCACTTATCTGATTTGCCAACCATGTCCACAAAAGAGTAATCATAGTCAAGGAACCAAATAAGCATCAAGAAGATAGTACCAATCTCCTAACATCAAACCATATCACCACCACAAACCAAATACATGATCATGTCGTGCCAATGCATCAAATGTACCTACATTTCCATGACACCATAACCATAGCCATCACTGCACCTGCACTCAACTATCACCCATGCAAGACTCCAAGTCTCAAACTATGTCCAACCATGTCCTCAAAATCGAAGACAACCTGTGTACCTGTCACCATCAATGTCCTAACTCTGAAAAATTACCTGTAAACCTGTACCAGGAAGCACCAATCTGATAATCAGTAATAGCATCATAAATAACATATAAAAATATGTACTCCCTCAAACTTTTGCTTCTTGACTCGTCCAAATGCTCACACAATCAAACCCTAAATCTCAAGCTCCTACAAGCAATTAAACAAGTACCAAACATTCCTTGCACCACAAACTAATAAAAAATCTGAACCAATGTGTAGTACACTGCAAATTCTCTCCAACGCATCTTCGAAATCAAAAATTTGATTCCGTATGCAAAAGATATGACCAAAGAACGTGCAAACGAGATCATCTGACTTCCAAGCTCCAAAAACATATCAAAAAGACAAAACCAAGAAACCAAACCTGTACCATAGCGTAGTACTCGGAGCCAGCTTTCCAACGACTGTAAGAAGTTGAAAATTTGACATACTGGGCGAAAGTTATGCTCATTTGAATAAAAGTTCTCCAATCTGCCCAACTGGTGGCTCTGTGGTGGCGCCTAGGTGGCGCTTTGGTGGTGGGAGGGTGGCGGATTCCAAAAATATTTTATATACAATTTAATTTTCCAAATTAAAAAATTTATTCCACCCCCCATAAGGCGGATCCGACACCCTTTATCAAAATGCATTTAAATCTCCTTAAAATACAAAAATAAGGGCAATGGTTTCGGCGGATTTAAAAAATATGAAGAATTGTTTTTAACACCCCAAAGGGTGGGGGCCAGCGCTGCCGGTGGCAAGGACTACCTGCCAGTCACTACCGACCGTAGCTGACAGTGCCGGCAGCGGTAGTACCTGCCGTGCAGGCTGCCGGCGGCAGTATCTGCCACGGGCAGTACCTGCAGTGCAGGCTGCCAGCGCAGGTACGGAGGTCTGCAGACCCCCCTTTTTTTAATTTTTAATGAAATTTCTAAATTTTTCATTTTTTTTTTTCCTTGCAGGATCTTTTAATAAGATATTTCACCTGACAGTTAAAAAATAATTTATTCGAAAAGGGACAGGATTTTTAATTTTATTTTTCTGCACATGCAAAATTGGCCTTTTACTAAAAAAATTTTGCCTTTTCTTCAACTTTTTCAAAGTAGGTCGAATTTTATGTCAAAATTTGTCTCTCAGCCAGTCTGAATCCAACCATGTGGTCCATTTTGTTCCAGAAGATTATTTGTGAAATTTCTCCAACAAAACCCTCATATGCAAACTCAAACCAAGAAACCCTTTTTCACCCAACACTAGAAAACTTCAGATCTGTAATAAACCCAACAAATCTTGACAACCCAAAATCCCAAATCTGCATAAAAACACCTGCAACATGTGTTCCGTACCTTGTAATGCCTCAGATCCTACATGCATGTCCATGGCTTCAACTTTGCAAAAACTCTCAAACTAGGGTTATAATAAAAATTCTTCAACCATGAAAGCTCTGATACCACTTGTTAGGAAATATAGCATTCAAACCCAGAATCACAAATCATTTTCCACATAACCTAAGAGAGATTAACATGCATACAAGTTTTCCAAATGCAAAGATCAAATAGACAAGCCACAAGATAACACAAGATTTACCCTAGGAAAACCCTCAAGAGGGAAAAACCTAGCCTCCGAAAGCATCCATACTCCATCATATTAATTAACCATAAGAAAATACAAGAGTTACAATGAATACCTCTGAAACATCAAGCCCTCCAATGCACTTTCATGTGTCCAAAAATGAATCCACACATCCCATGCCATGCTTCACAAATGCACTCTTCAGAAAGACTCAATCAGCCAACTTGCTCAGCCTGTTCACCCCCAACCTAAAACCACTACATTGTGTTTGCTTTTATAGACACAAGCTCACACAAATACAACTAGTGGTAAGGTAAAACCATGTACCACAAAACCATGTGAATACAAAACCACCGACCCCTTTTCTAATATTGGGTACTAAGCTGTTACAATATTTAATTCCCCAATATTAAATTACTGCCACATGTCTTCTACAAATAGTAATACAATGTTACAATACAATCATTACGTGAGATTGGAAAGGATAAATTTTTTTGGCCATGCATCAATAAATGTTATTTAATAATTAGTAATTAAATAGGTGTAGTTGTTAAAGATTATAAGAATTGAACAGATTCACAAAAAATACTTTTGAATGATTATTAAAAACTTGAATTACAATAGCAATGAAAATGTTTAATAGATTGCAGATTTTCCAGAAATAGGAAAAAAACTAAAAACTAAAAAACAAGCCTACCGTAGTAGTTTGCCAATTGTTGTTTTATTAAAACAGAAAACTAAATAAAACATAAAACTACTTTATCTCCATTGTATCATTCCTATCTCCAGCACATTGATCTTATCTTCAATCTCCCCCTGAATGATCAATGGAGGTGAGTCCCAACTGATTTCTAAAGGTAATAAAATTCATTGTTGCAAGAGCTTTGGTAAGATATTAGCAACTTGTTCAAATGAAGGACAAAACTATAACTCCACTTGCCCATCTTGAACCAAGTCATGAATGTAATAATGTCGGATCTCTATGTGTTTCATTCTGGGATGAAACACAGGATTCTTTGTCATGGAAATAGTGCTATTGTTATCACAATAAATGGTGGTTGGATGCTCCTGAACCAAATGTAGATCTGCCAATATTTTTCTATTCCATATTGCTTGAGAACTTGCTGATGTAGCTGCCATGTATTCTGCTTCTCTTGAAGAAAGAGCCACCACTGCCTATTTTTTACTACTCCAAGAAACAACTCCAGAACCAAGTGAAAAGACATATCCAGATGTAGACATTCTATCATCCACTGAACCATCCCATAGAATTTGCGTAACCAACTAACTCAAACTTTTTAGTGAGAGAATAATGAATTCTAAAATTTTGTGTACCACTTACATACCTCAAAATTATTTTAGCACCTTTCCAATGAGACTCATGTGGATCCTACATGAACCGAGAGGTGAGGCTCACAACATACATAATATCGGGTCTAGTGGTTGTGACGTACATGAGACTACCAACCAAACTTCTATATAAAATAGCATCAACCTTGGGACTAACATGTGCTATGGGGGTTGCAGGTGCTTTGCATGCCACCATTCTAAACTTCTTCAATAAATCAACAACATACTTGGTTTGAGAAATATATATACCTTATGATGTTTGTAGTACCTCCACACCAAGAAAATAGTGCATGAATCCCATATCTAGCATTTCAAATTCTTGTCTCATTTCTACTTGAAACTTCTCCATGAGATCTTTGTTGTTACCTGTATAAATGAGATCATCAACATAAAGGAAAACTATGAGAATATCATTAACAATACATTGAACATGCAAGGTTGGCTCTGAGTGGCTTCTGTTGAATCCCTTCTTCATGAAATAACTATCAATTTTGGCATACCAGGCATGAGGAGCTTTTTTCAACCAATAAAGAGCTTTCTTCAACTTGTAGACTATGTTCTTTTCCTTGAACTTCATAACCCATAGGTTGTTCCACATAAAATTCCTCATCTATATAACCATTAAGGAATGTTGATTTCACATCCATTTAAAATATTGGCCGCTTGTACTGTGCAACTATAGACAATATAATCTTTATTGTATCAAGTTTAGCCACAGAAGCAAATTTTTTTGCATAATCCACTCCAAGAGTTTGTGCAAATATTTTGGAAACTAATCTTTCCTTATGTCATTCAACTGAACCATCTGCATGCTATTTGACTTTATAGATCCATTTCACACCAATCACCTATTTATCTTTGGGAAGTTGCACTAATTCCCAAGTATTATTCTTATGAATGGAATTCATCTCATCATTCATAACATTAACCCATACTAGTTCTTTCACTGCTTCTTCATACACAGAGGGTTCAACTTGAATTGTACTAAGTAAAGGAAAATTATCAACTGGAATTATATTTGCACTCCTCTAATAAATATCATCCAAACTCTATACCTTTCTTGGAACTGATGCTGGAGGTGATGGTGGAGGGTGAATCACTATATGAATTTGTGCTAATAGAAGAACTGTGTGAACTTGGAGGACTGGAACTTGAGCTTGTGGGGAGAGGAGGAACACTAAATTATATCTTCCATGTTTATGATTATTGATGGATTTTGTTGCACAACATCTTTCCACTGCCATACTCCCCCTTCATAAAATTCACATCTCGACTAACAATCTATTGCTTTGTGTCGGGATTATAGAATCTATCCCTTAGTTACATTAGAATATCCCACAAAGATACCAAGTTGGGATTTGGCATCCAACTTCTTCCGCTTTTGAACTGGAAAATGCACATATGCCAAACATCCAAAGACTTGAAGATGAGCCACTGAAGGCTTGTGACCACTCCAGGCTTCCTTTGGAGTGATGTTTTGAACTGCTTTCATGGGACTTCTGTTCAAAATATATACGGTAATGAAAACTACTTCTCCCCAAAAATTATTTGGAAGATTTTTTCTCTACATCATGCTTTGTAGCCTTCTCTATTTGAAATCTATCCAAATTTTTATGCATCTACACTATAGACAAATTAGTCTTCATCACTTGCATCTTGCTCATCATTTTGAAAGTTTATCAAGGGTTGGGAAAGGGCTATTTTCCACATCAAAAATAGCACCAATCCACTATGGGATAGGTTTGCATCATGTTTTCATATGCTTTTGTTTATTTTCATTGTTTCTTTGGTTGCATATTTAACATGATGGATAATGGTACATTTCTTTCTTTTAGCAATACCATTTTGTTGAGGTGTATATGCGGCAGTAAGTTGTCTTTGTATGCCATTCTTGATACAAAAATCAGCAAACTCATTAGAGGTAAACTCTTCCCCTTTATTTGTTTTGAGTATCTTGACATGATACCCACTTTGTTTTTCAGCAATAGCTTTAAAATTCTTGAAGCATGTAAAGGCTTCAAATTTTTGCTTAAGAAAATAAACCTAAGTGTGGCAAGAGTAATCATCAATGAAAGTCAAAAATAAATGTTCTTACCCAATGATTCCTCTTGCATGTCACCACAAATGTTAGCATGCACAAGCTCTAGAGGAGATTTTTCCCTCCAAGATTTATCCATCGAAAAACTGTCTCGATGATGCTTGCCAAGTGCACACCCTGAACAAAGTTCTTCTTTTTCCTTGATTGGAGGAAGCCCTCTTACCATATTCATTTTATTGAGCAAAGATAACCTTTGAAAATATATTTGACCATATCGTTGATGCCATAACAATGAATCATCTGTAGTTGATTTGAGTGCATGCAAATTACTAGAGACCAATGTGAGAGGAAACAATCTATTCTCTATCATACAAGCCTTTGCCACAAGATGATGATTGTTAGATTTTTCAAATATCTTGTAACAGTTATCTTCAAACACTAGTTTATATTTTTTTCCTACAAGCTGTCCAATACTCAAAATATTATGTTGTAACTTTGGCACAAACAAAGTATCATGAATATGAGTAGTTTCTCCTTGCTTAGTCTTGACTACAAGGGTACCTTTTCCCATTACATCAACCTCCTTATCATCTCCAAATTTAACTTGACTTCATACTGAATCATCTAACTTGACAAAGAGATTAGATTTAAATGTCATGTGATTGGAACAACCATTGTATCTATAGAATGCACGAAATGTTTTGTATCTATAGAATAATCTTCTATATAATTGGCTCTTGACTTATTCAAGTCATATTTCTTCTTTTTTCACTCAAATTCATAATGGCCATGCCTTTCACAATATCGGCACTAGATACTCCTCCAATCTATAGAGCTTCATCCTCATCCTTTGTTATTTCCTCTTCCTCTTCCTCTACCTCGTCCTCTATTATTAGAAGAAGATTAACCTTGAGATTCAGTGGTGTGAGAGGAAGGAAACTTTTCTTCAAGTTTTATAGAAGACTAGAAAGCTTGCACTAAACTTTCCTTTAGAACGTTGCATGCGTTCTTCATGAGATTGCAAAGAACCTGTCAGCTCTGCAACTATGAAAGTAGTTAAATCTTTACTTTCTTCAATGGCTATCACCAGTGGATCAAATTTAGGAGGAAGAGAAGGTATAATTTTTTCTCCAATTTTTTGTTCAATTATTGTTTCCCCTTGAGTACTAAGTTGATTCACAATACCTTGAGCCCTAGTAATAAATTCATGAATAGACTCATCTTCCTTCATCGTTAAATTTTCAAATTCTCTTCAAAAAGTTTGAAGTCTTACCAATAAAATTTTGTCTGTACCTTGATATGCAATTTGTAAAGCCTCCCATGCATCCTTTGATTTTGTCATACCAACAATTTGAGGGAAAATTGAAACATCCAATGCAGATTAAATGGTGAAAAGAGTTTTGTTATCCTTCTTTCTATCTTCTTTCAACTGATTTCATTGTTGTTGTGTCAAGGCATTAAGTGTATTCTGATCTACAGGTTTTGGGTATCCCCCTTCCACTAATTCCTAGAGTTCTTAGGATAATAGTAGGGTCTTCATTTTGATACTCCAATAATCATAGTTGTCTCTAGGAAATAATGGAAATTGAAATGGTAAAGTGTTTCCATTAGCCATCTGGAGATAACTGCTTCTCTAACCTTCCTACCTACACAATCAGAAAATTCTGCAATCTGGCTCTGATACCAAATGAAAGATTATAAGAATTGAACATATTCACAAAAAATACTTTAAATCATACTAAAAGAACATTTAGCTTAGTTGAGAAAATCTGTATAAATTTTTTTCTCAAAACGAAGGTGAACGATTATAAAAAACTTGAATTACAATAACAATAACAATGTTTTATAGATTGCAGATTTCCCAGGAATAGGAAAGAAACTAAAAACTAAAAAACAAGCCTATCGTAGTAGTTTGCAAGCTATTGTTTTATTAAAACAAAAAATAAATAAAACATAAAACTACTTTATCTCCATTGTATCATTCCTATCTCCAACACATCAATCTTATCTTCAAGTTGGTGGTTATTCTTGCAAGGGAGTTTTGGGTGGTTAGACACAAGAAAATGAATGGAATTATAAGTCATTATAAGGGTAAGTGCACTAAGATGGTTCCCAAAAAGGGGGCTTAAGTGGCCACTTTTTTTCTAAAATCGGGAAATACTGACCTTGGACGTGAAATTGAGGATAGCTACACTCAAAATTTTGAGATGGAACAAAAACAAGGATTAAAGTTCTCTGAGTCTTCTTTCTAAACTACTAATTTATTTTGAAAATGGTTGAGATTAA
>VDFB02325942.1:87344-210454 GCA_007258455.2 Sequoia sempervirens | reverse complement strand
CACCACATCTTTCAACTTGGGCAATTACAAAGAGCACAATGTATAGTGTGCATATAGGGATTCACTAACACTACACTTAACTCTCTATTACCTTCCAGCTAACCTCAACTTACAAACAACTAAACACTAGTTTCTCACTTCAGACCATAGATTAAAAACATGCAAGTACTCAAATGCAGATCAGGGCTGGAGAGTAACTTGCAAAAAACAGGGTCGTAAGCTTTTGGCAAGCAGTCACCCAAAAATTGCAGAAAACTCACAAGTCTACAAGAAAAAATTGTCCAGTGTAAAAACCTATCAGTCAGCAATTTTTTGCAAGCACATTAGTAGGGATTGATTGATTTTAGAGAAATTTTAGAGAGTGCTCACCCAAAAAATGCAGAAAAACTCATGAAAATCTCACAATTCTGTAAGAAAAACTCAGCAGGTGTACAACACTATCAGTCCACAGTCATCATTTGTGTGATACAGAGTGTAAGGATTGATTGACTCTAGAAAGCATTTCAGCTGCATTTGAAAAATGGCATGCACCGTGAAGGTTTGTGTGATCTTGAAAACCTTAATTTTGACACCACCAAACCCCATGAGGGGTGCTGCCCCTCTATGCTCACGGGGGACAATGCTCCTCTACTCCACTAGAGGCTGCCACCCCAAGACCCCACTCTAGTTTAGAAAGAAAAACATAAAAATTGTTTTAGGCCCATGTTTCCCCAGATGAAATTTGTAAAATATTACTATAAATATGTAATTTTAATCATATCACACTATGATGTGAGTTGAACTTTTTATCTCTAAATAAAGGAAAAAATACTTATGACCTTTGTAAATTCAGCTTTATGGATGTTTTTCAAGATTATTTTACAAATTTATGTGTTTCTTAATGTTCAAAAATCAAATTTATGTGTTTCTTAATGTTCAGAAATTTTGCCAACTTTTTCCCGAGTTTTTGAAGTATGCTTTAAACACTCATTTCTTTACAAATGAGATGTGCCTCTTATTTAAACAAGTGTGGGAGGTGTCTTTTTGTGTACTAAGGACCCCATAACCATTTGGAAGTGGAAGAGACGGTTTTATATCCATTATTTGTATATATTGTTTATGGTCAAATCCATCAGTTGGAGGGAAAACTGCCAATAACACAAGCACAAGCACTGGGACACAAACATAACTGCCACCATCACAATGCAACCACCTGTGGTAAAAACTTACCACCAGTTTGAAGGGACAAAACTACCATGACGGTTATGTCACTGTACAAACATAACCTTACTCTGATCCAATTTTTGCTGAAACTGCTAGTTGTTTGCTGAGGGTGTCTTTTTTCTTGATATTTTATGGATCATCAATTAAGTCAAAGGTAAACCCAAAAGGAGAAGAAATTGAAGTGCTTCAACTGTTTACTAGCATGCATCCCTAAAAGTAAACCCTGTAGTAAAATAGAACAAAATTACAACATAACAAATAAGCAGCGAGTCAATCTTGTGATTGAAAAAATGATCATATGGAAATAACTAAAATTTATAATGCACATTGGTCCAATAACTGACCTCATACAGCTGCAGGTCTGTTTTAGTTTTGAAGGCTTCCAGAAATGGTGAACTCCAAGAGTCAATCATAGCCTACATATCCAACAAAAAAAGAAGTAAGAAATTTATTTGCAGCACATATTATAATACTAGTAATTTGAAGACATGTGAAAGGTATAATATAATTCCACTAATAGCATAACATAAAGAAAGAAAGAAAGAAAGAAATTATATTAGTGTCCATGGATGACCAAGAAAAGGTAAGAGGAACTGAAATTCTGTATCATTCACACAGAAATAAAGCAAAGAAAATATGAAGCATGATTCTATATGGATTTATACATCTTTGCTCAAACTGACAATAGTTTTAGTGTCTCAAAATTTTTATTGACCAACAGATTGCAAATATAAAGTTATTTAAGTAAAACATTTAAATCCAAACTGCTTTTGTAAAATCAATGGCATTTATCTTTCTGAGATCTTGAAAACCATTTTGGTAAATACTAAAAAGCAAATACAACATGAAAATGTGACATGTTACCAACCTGAGAATTTGCACGAAAAGAAAGGCATATGAGTGTTGCATTTGGACTTGCAGTTGTATCACTGCAGTGTATATGATCATTAGGCTTTACAGCCTCAACAGGCAGAGAACATTTTCTACCATCCGTAAATTCTATAACTACCATTGGAAACTTTTTAGCAGCAATTGTTGGAATTAGAGTTTTGTTCGCAAAACCAATCTGCAGAAGCACGAGATATTTTCAAGTTAACTGAGTAATTAATTATTTATTTCAATATGCATGTTATATGAAAAAAACCAAAACAATATAGGCATACAATAAGCATGAACCCAAAAAATGCCATAGCTGAATTCAAACAGAATCCCACATGTAACCAGCAAAACTAAAGGCAAGGCTAGCAATTTCTCACTTTAAAGCTTGGTTCTACCACAAATTCGACATGCAAAAGAAAACAAATATCTGCTTAACAAGTAAATTGTTGAAAAAATCTAGTTCCATATGTTGAAGGTATAGCCCACAAAGAGATGAAATTTGGTCATGAATTTTACATACAAATAGAAATTTGAAAGGAAATTTCACAGAAAATTAACAAATCCGTGGATGTTGCTAACAAATGTACAGGTATCTTGATTGCAACATCATCAAGGGTCAGAGAGACTCAAAAACAAGTACAGAAGCTGGCATAAAGCTCATAACAATGGCCTAACTGATGAAGAGTCCTCTTTGTCATTGTCTGTGACTCCATGTTGTACTTTTTGTCTGATGACATGGATATCCTAATCCATGATTTTTGTACAATAGAAAATACTTGTGAACATTCATATATATTAAAATCTTGTTTCCATTAACTCAAATCAATTTTTCTATTCATTTGTTTGATGCATATTTGTGTACGTGAGCAAACTGGCATGTAATTGATTAAATTTCCATGTCTTTAAAGTGGCACAAAGAAAAACATGTGCTTTAAAAACCCTCTATTTACCATGATTTTTTCAAATTGTTGAGTTTGTGTCGGGTTTTCATCTTCTAATGTCCCCTTTTTAGTCCACAACACTGAGTCTCTATCGGCAGTTAAATAGGCTTGGGTCTTTCAGTTAGAGCAGTTGTGTTGGTGTTGGTATCATAGTTGGCAAACTCAACAAGTACTCGCCAAGTATTGTTGCTGGCGAGTTACTCACTATTTAACTTGCAAGAAAAACTCGAGGAGTTTCTGGTGAGTACTCACCATTTTTTGGTGAGTCCTCATCAGAAATTCAACGAGTCCATGAAAAAACTTGCAGGACACTGAGTGGACGTGGGATGTAGCTGGGACCCATCAAAAACACTAATTTTTGGCTTATAAAAGCACCAACGCCCTCACTATTCGTCACACAGAAGTTGAAGAGTAAATTTGAGCTACTTGGAAGCATTTCTAGCTGAAATTGAAGAGCAAATTTAAATATTTTCAAGGGCAGGTTAGTTAGAAAATAAATAAATAAATAATCAACCATATAAATTCATTTTAATAGCTAAAAAATCAAGCACGTAGGCTATGCAAAACTCATAATTTTTTGAACTGTAGTTTTTTTTAAATTTACTTTCAAAAAATTGGATTTAAGACAATCTTTTTTTGCCCTTATGCTGAATTTTTTAGGAATTTACTACTTTTTTATACACATTATTTTTCCAAACTTAACCTAATTTTGGGAATAAAATGATTAGGTTATATTGAATTTATGTTGATTTATATAAATTTTAGGCTAAACTTATGCTGATTTAGAGTAATTTTGTTGAATTTAAGCTATATTTTTGTATTTAAAAATTAAAATGTTGTATTTTCACTTTGTACTTGTAGGTTAACCATTACATACAATGGCAAATAGAGAGGCCTCTGTGTTAGCTTTTATGATCAGATTAGTGAACAGAAATTTAATTCAAAATCAGACACAAAGACACAGCAGATACCCTGGGAAAACCCTCCACTTGAGGGAGAAAAACCCAGCAACAATATATCACTTATATATTGAATCACAACAATAATTGTCTCCTTTACAAGAGGCCAATATGAAGGCCAAATATAAGCACCTCAAACTGATGCAACACAGATACAAACAGATGTAACTTGCAGATTATAAACTCAGCCTTCAATCTGCTCTTCTACAGAATACCAATCTGCTCTTCCTCTTCTTAATTCGCACTTGAGAATAATCAACCTATAATGCATATGAATGAAACTGAATGATGAACAATGAATGATCATCAAGCATATATACCATGTGATAGGGAGAGGATGTGACCCTTCAAAACAAGTCGGCCACCATAGAGGAATACATCCCTTCATTAAATCGCGTCCCAATGAAGGAGTATGTCCCTTGAAAATTGCGTCCAAGGGAGATCTCAGCCTTCTTAATAATTAAATATTGTTTGATACAAATCGTGTCTCTTCATAAAATAGATGTCGGCCTCAATTAGTAAATAAAACATTATTTAGAAATCGACATGCCTCTTCATCCAATCGCTGACTTCATAAATTAAATAGCCATCGGCTATAATTTAATTTATCATGTAAGGAGATCGGCTGGAAGGATACACTTGACGCTGCTATGAACATCAACACTCCCTCTCAGCTAGGGAGGATACTTCCAACTGCACAAGACATATCACCTCATTGTGATGTCAACCACAATGGCTACTCCCATATGTGGAAAGGAAAGATATCACCTCATCGTGATATCAACCATCATGGCTACACCCATGTATGGTATGTACAAGTGCTCATCACTCAACGTGATGTTGTCACCTCATCATGACGTTCACCATGGCTCTCCCAGAGGGTGAAATACAAGTACAAGAAAATCATCACGGACTCTCACGTGATGTTGTCATGGAGTCACACACATGACATCCACCATGGCTCTCCCAGAGGGTGGAAACAAGGGCTTTCACCTCATATCTCAAATAGAAATGCATTAACAAGGGCTTGCACCTCAAATCTCTCTCAAAGAGAAATGCATTAAAGCGGATCACTGATACTGAGACTCCTCAGCTAGGGCTTGATTCTCCACCATACCAAGCTTGTCTCAAAAGTACACAAACTTTATCCTAGAGAGAGGCTTGGTGAGAATGTCTGTCGTCTACTCATCAGTGTTGATATATCTCAACTGAATTGCTTTCCTCAATACCATATCTCTGATATAATGGTATTTGATTTCCACATGCTTAGTTCTATCATGAAACACAGGATTGACAGAAAGCTTCACACAGCTCTGGTTATCACAATGAATGATAGTTGGCTCCATTGATTGCCCAAACAATCCTACAAGGAGCTTCTGAAGCCACACTGCTTCTCGAGTTGCTACACAAGCTGCAATATACTCGGCCTATGATGTACTCAATGCCACTAAAGACTACTTCCTGCTACACCAGGATATCATCGCAGACCCCAAACTAAAGCAACATCCAGAGGTACTCTTCCGATCAGTAACACACCCTACCCAATCAGAATCAGTATAACCATGCAACTTCAAATCCACACCTGAAGAATATCTCAACCCATATCCAACCGTGCCATGTAAGTATCTCAGGATATGTTTCGTTACAACTAGATGTATTTGCCTTGGTTCACACATGAACTGACTAAGTGCACTCACTGCATAGCAAATATCTCGTCTAGTATTGACTAGATACATCAATGATCCAATCAACTGCCTGTACATCGTGGGATCCACCGGATCTGAACTAGCTACAGCCTCTTTCAACTTATGCAAGTTGGTCTCCATAGGCATAGACATGGATTTGCAATCCATCATACCAAATCTCTTCAAAATATCAATAGCATACTTCCCTTGATTTAGAATCATCTCATCTGGCTTCTGCCATACTTCCAAGCCAAGGAAGTAATGCATGAGACCAAGATCTTTCATTTCAAATTCAGAAGCTAACTCCCTTGCATTTGATAATGAGGTGTTCTTCTCTAGTAAGAATCAGATCATCAACATACAAAACCAAAATCAATGCTTCACCATCAATTACCTTGAAATACAAGTTAGAATCAGCATCGTTCTTGGAGAAGCCCAAGCTTGATAGATAACGATCAATTCTTTTGTACCAAGCATGAGGAGCCTGCGTAAGACCATACAAGGCCTTCTTCAGCCTACAAACATGAGACTCCTTCCCATGTAGCTCAAATCCATCAGGTTGCTCAATATATACCTCTTCCTCGATTACACCATTCAAAAAAGTTGTCTTCACATCCATTTGGTGAATCTTCCATCCTCTAGATGCAGCAATAGCAATGATTGTCCTAAAAGAAGTATAACGAGCAACTAGAGCGAATGTCTCTTCATAGTCAACTCCCTCTTTTTGTGAAAACCCTCTAGCCACGAATCTAGCCTTGTACTTCTCAATGCTCCCATCAGCTGCATGCTTGATCTTGTAGAGCCATTTAGAAGATACCACAGATTTGCCTTCGGGTCTAGGAATGATGTCCCAAACATCATTCTTGAGAATGGACAGATACTCTTTTGACATAGCATCTCTCCAAACCTGTTGACTAGAAGCTTCCTCAACACTGGAAGGTTCAGACTCAATAATCTGACTCATTAAGGCTACATAACTAGAAAACTTGTTAGGTCTCTTACTTTCTCTGAAGGTTCCTGTTGTGACCTTTTCACACATCGCCCCATTCAAGATGGGGACCCCTAATTTTTGCTCCATTCTGGTCTTTTTGGCTTCGGTTTTTGTCTCTCTCCGTGTCTCTTTTCTGGTGTCTGCCTTTCCAGGGGCATGCCCGCCATTGAGTTTAAACGTGAATTTGGTCGAGTCTGAAAATTAGGGTTTGTGCTTTCTTGGTCAGTCCAAGATCAAACGAGGTGAATAAATTGAAAATTAAGACTAACACTGTGGTCAGTGTGCTTCCAACAGGCTTCCACTGAAATTTCATCAGATTCCGGCTACTTACTATTTTTAGTAAGTGTGAAATTTCGGGCATTCCGTCAACATTTTTGAAATTCCAACGGTCACACTGCATTCAGAACATGTCAAGCTGCTCGCATGCAAAATTTGAGCTGAAATAGACAACTTACTATTTTTAGCAGTTCAGCTTCCAGAGTAGATTTTAGGGCTTAGATGCAGAGTTTTTCAACGCATGTCTGGAGATTCCTTCTGGGTTTTCAGAGACCTTCGTGATGGTGTAACATGCAAAATGAGATGACAACTTTCAGAGGCTATTTTTAGGGTTTGCATGTCAGGGTTTTCTTTGCATGTCTGCATATTCCTTATGGGTTTTTCGAGAGCTTCGCAGTAACGTGACATGCAAACGGAGACGGTCACTCATTAAGGAACTTACTATTTTTAGCAGGTGCATCCCGACAACTGCCTTCCAGCACCTCAGAATCACGAGTTGATCGCAACGCAGCAGAAACAAGAACAAACGGAGATCATCTGATATGCATGCAGAACAAATTAGGGTTTCCAGCTTCGGGGCCCGAAAAGAGGGGTAAAAAGTCAGAATTTTCGAAAACCGGTGTATACCACCGCGATCAACATCCTTCAGGCTATCTGCTGGTAAAATTTGAAGACAAATGAAGCACTTACTATTTATAGTAAGGCATTTTGGAAACAGGCTAAAAATAGCAAATCAACAGCATGCGCCGATGTCGACAGGCCGGTCACGTGGTGAGGAGCGCATCATTCGAATTTCAAATCAAACGAAGTTGTGGAGGTATCAGAAACGAGCAGTTACTATTTATAGTAAATCACCTCCAGAAGTGGGCTAAAAATAGCAGGCCAGCTCAAAATAGCAGTGTCAACAGGGTAACTAGGTCGCGAGGATGCAGTGTTCAAAATTTCAAAACGATCTGAGCTTCTGAAGTATGAAAATCAAGAGACTTACTATTTATAGTAAGGCATGGAGAAGCTGGCAAGGACGAGGAAAAATGGCTTAGTCTGGAACTTTATCCTTCACCACCTTCAAAATGCGCCCACCTCAGCTGGAGATCTTGAAAAAATGGCTAAGTGTTGATGTTCATCCACCTCACATAGCAAAATGCGCCCATCCAAGGTCTCATGCTTGAAAAATTTCTCTAAGTACAAACTCGTCCACCTCCTATGGCAAAATGCGCCCATGCAGCAAGAAGGTCAAAGAATTCAACATGTTTCATCCTCCTCACCCATCAAAATGTGCCCACATTGAGAGAGTTGATAGCAAAAAAATTCTAAGGCAAGGATATCCTCCACCACCCCCTAAATGCGCCCATCCTGCACATATGCTCAAATGTGCCCAAAAAGAAAGAAGTCAAAGGAGTCAACAAAGTTCGTCCTGCAACCTATGCAAAATGCGCCCAAAAGAGGGCATGTAAGGACAAAAGAAAGGAAGTTGAAAGGTCACATGCTAGGCGTTGGAAGTTTCATCCACCACATATGCCAAAATGCGCCCAAGGATGGCTAGTCAACAAGTCAACAACTTTAATCCTCCTCCTAGGCTCAAATGCGCCCAAATGGGGCCATGTGAAGACGAAATAAGGAAGCCCAAGGGTCATCCTTCACCCATGCTAATATGCGCCCAAGTTGAAGTGAATAAAGGTGAGTGTAGGGTGGTAAACAAGGTAAAAGGTGAAGTGAAATATTCCTAGGCGTGGTTATTATTCTTCTTCAAGTGTCATATGCGCCCAAGGTGGTAAGTGTTACTGGGCGTTGAAAATGCCAAGGTGGTAGAATGAATAATGCTAGGCGTGGATGTGAAGTTTCTTCTCTACATGTGATATGCGCCCAAGGTGTTGAGCTTGAAGTGAAATATGCTAGGTGTGTTGAATATTCCTCATGAAGTGTGATGTGCGCCTGGGGTGTGTGAGGTGATAAATAATATGTTGGGCGTTGGAATTCTTAAGCCTATAAAAAAAGAAAAAACACAAAATGCAAGGTGGTGAGTAAAATAAAGAATGTGCCAGGCATTGCAATTAAAATTCTCCATGATGTGCTTTCAGGAAAAAATTTCTAAGTGAAGTTGATGGTTTTTCCTCACCACAGGCAAAGTTGATTGAGTTGAATAAAAAAAAATTCCAAGGTGAAATTTTCAAAATGCAAGGTGATTTCAAATTTCTCTAAGGCAAAATATTTTCTTCCTTAGAAAATACGCCTAGACTCTGAGGTGGTGAAACTCTTCTTGAAGCACGAATAAATTTTCCAGAGATGAAGTCAGAAGATATTGGCATTGCATGATGAATTTAAAAATTTCTCAAGTCAGAGCAACAGGATGTTCACACAGATGAGAAGAACGGGATTAAATTGATTAAAAAGATTATTTTTCTAAGGTTCAAAATTTTAAAATTTAAAAGAACCCGTTCGTTGCGTACCCATGGATTCATCGCGTTTTGGAGAAAATTTTCTTCTGGGTACTGATGATCTTCGATGAGAAGTGGATTTCTATGTCTTCCGCACTTTGCCAAGGCTTTCAGCATGAAGCATTTAATCGGTGCTCGAATTGTGAATTTTCCTAAGGGAAAATTTAAAATTTTCTAAGGCAAATTTGAATAAAATGTTTTTTCAAATGGAAAATGCTTCGAACAATGAATTCGAACTGAATTGCCTAGATGATTTTTGATCCAGTTCTTCACAGATAAATTTTCCAGAGCCGAAGGGAAGTAAAATTTGAATTCAAGTGACAAAGCTCCGGCTGGTGAATTAAAAGATGAATTTAAATTAAAAAATTTCGAAAATGAATTTGAAATGTGGCAGTCAAAGTTGAACTTCTAGAAGATTGAGATTCTCAGACAAGCGTCAAAAATGCCAGAGGAGGGAAATTCAAATGAAGTAGTGGAAATTTAATTCACTGGCTAAACTTAGCCTTCTTCTAGAATTCAAATTTCTTATAAGTGCTGAAGGTTATTCACTCCTTTTTTCACAGCTAAAGAGAAACTCGATTTGCTCTGAGTCCAGTGTTGAGTTTGAAATCTGTTGAAGAAGTTCGAATTTCTGAAGAGGAAGTTGCTGAAGACTAAAGAGTGAAACTGAAAGTTGCTAAGACAGCAAGTGTTGAAAAAGTTCGAATTTTTGAAGTGAGTTGCTGAGTGAAAGGCGTTGGAAGTTGCTGAGACTGAAGTTCGAATTTGCCTGAGGAAAATTTGTAGCTGAAAGTTGATTGAAGAAATTTCGATTTGAAAAAGAATATTGCTGAAGCTAAGTGTTACTAAGGAAGTGCGCACTTGCTGATTTGCTGATTGAAGTTAGACGATTTTCTGAAAGTATTGAAGGTGCTACAGCCAGGCTTAGAAATCTGCCAAGTTATTTGAAGAAGAAATTGAGGTTTGCGAATGAGGAATGATATTGCAGCTTCTCAAGTTCTTGAAGTCGACTGGCAGCCCCTACACAATATTTTATTTATTTTCTAAATTAATTTACTCATGAAAGTTTATTGTTTTGCAAATGGCTGAAGCAAGGACGACCGGCAAGGATAACAATGGTGCATCCAGGCAAGTTGTTATAAAGAAGCTGAGCAAGTCTTTCTTGCCGGAATCAAAGTTTACTTCGAAGTTGGGCAAGCTGGCAAATACGAATCTGGGCTCTGTCAACTTGGAGACTTTCAGGAACAGAATGCTGGGGATTGGTAATCATCGACCTTCGACCACTTCAAACAACATTGTTCGAAGTGGGTTATATGCAGCTGTTGGTTTCCCACCAGCCATTCAGTGTTCGGAGCTGATGATGGAATGCGCCAACTGTTATGAGAAGGATCACAGGTCAACCATGTCACCAGATGGTCAAGTGCTCGCCAACCTCACTCCTGCTGCCATTGGTGAAGCCTTTGGAATCCCAGTGCATAGAAACATGATTTACAAGTCCAGGGAGCGAGCTGAGCGAATGTATGCTTCTGCATTTGAGAGATGTACAGAAACGATCAATACTCACTGGATGAGCAACCCCAAGCCCTCTCGTATGAAGCTGCCGAGAAAAATCATAGCAGATGACTTGAAGCAGGAGTATTGTGATCTTATCATGATGCTGAGTCGAGTTGGAGGCTGCCCGCAGTCATTTATTTTCGAGCCCTGGATGTTTTATTACATCAACCTCGTGCTGGAAGGAAAGGATTACGTCAACTGGGCTGCAATGATCAGTGACAATTTGCACGAGTAGCTCCTGAGCTTAAGAAGAATGAAGACATTCTATATGAGCTCTTACATCATTTACATGCTGGCCTGTATGACGAGGTATAGAGGAATTTCATTTAAGGAACCTGTTGGCTGTGGTTCTCATCAGTTTAAAATTCATGAGGCTTGTCCGCAGTTGCATTTGACAAGTACTACCTATTACAAGCGTGTCAATGATGCCTTCACCATGCACATCACGAGATTGCTTCAGGAGCGGATGCATCATAGGATCTCGAGAGAGGCCCAGGAATTGATTGAGAGGTATGGGTGCTGGTTCATAAAATTTCCAAAGTTTTCTTACATAAGGCTGCAAGGATTTTCGTCATATCCATATAGGCTGCCTAAGTACCCAACCAACAGAATATTAATGTTAGAGATATCTAGGCAATTGGTTGCCTACGATAAAATTCAGAAGAAAAAGAAGGGAGGTATTGACTTCCCAATTGTCATGGGCAATTCGGATGAAGTGTGTCCTTCATTACAGGCAGCTAGAGAAGCTGAAAGTGAGCTTCAGTTTTATCACTTTTCATATCACACCAGCCGACAGCACTATGATCCGCATAACAATATCAAATGGGTACTGTCAGAGGAATTTAAACATAAGGCAAATATTGAGGATTATTGGGCTAATGCGTCAGACGAGGCTGAAGTCAGGAAAAGAATGTTCTCTAGGTTGCCAATTAACATGATCAGGGAGTGTGAAGTCATTCCGGTACCAGACCAGGTAAATGAGGAGTGGACGTTGTCCATCCAGATTATGACGCAGTGAGAGATACTCCCCTTCAACTCCCGGATTGGTCAGAACTAGAGGTTGCTGACTTGGACACACTTTCCATGAGCATGGGTTGACAGGTTGAAGAGTAGGTCGATTGCTTTGACTCACAACTTGATGGGGGAGATCACAGAACACCCACCACCAGCAGGAAGAAAAAATCCACGAGGTCCGTTAGAAGGAAAGAGCCAGTTCGACAAGCTTGTTCAGCCGGAACCTCCAAGAGTTGTAGTTGAATCACCCACGCCATTGGAGACACATTCTCCAAGCATACAGGAGGTTTCTTTATTTTTGATCAAAGAAATGCATTGAATCAGTGCAAGAGGCACAGGAAAATAATCAGCCACCACGAGAGAATCAGTTGGCCAGAGCGTCAACGCACCGCTAGAGATGATCAGCAAGATGATGAGGGGACTACTATTGACCCTCAGTTTCAGCAAGAGTTAGAGGCGGCTTTAGACGATGATGATATAGTTTCAAGAGATACTCAGCCACTTGAGGACGATGAGCCTCACCAGAATGATATAGAAGTTGAACAAGTCCGTGAAGTAGAGGCACAAGAACAACAGCCATTTGATATATAGTATATAGTACCTGATTGGCTCGGGATAGGATGAGAAGAAGCCCCAGCGAGGAAATTGATCCAGCAGTTGAGATGGAAGAGTTTTTGAACAGGATCAACGCGCCTCCACAAAAGAGGAGAGCACGGAAGTTTTCAAAGATATCCACTGAAGAGGATGGCTCTCGCACCCTTCACATGGTAGTGCCACAAGTTGATTGTGACCGAGATGAAGCAGTACCAGAAAACTACGCGGTCATAACTTTGGAGTTAGGATGCCCCACAGGTGCACAGATTGTAGAGGAATGTGATAACTCCTATCACGCCCTCAAGGACAGATTATTTAAAAAGGAAGGAAAGTACAAGAAGTTGAAGAGAGAGCAGAGAGGCATTTTGTTTGATAGCTTAGCATAGTGTGGAGAAGAAAGAAAGTTTTCCCTTTGAAAACTTTTGTAGAGATTGTTGTGTAAAACTTTCATGATAATAGATCTTTTCATTGATGGTGGAATTCGTCTTTGTCATGGATAGCTAGCAAGGTCTCTTCATCCTTTCGGATCCAAGTAGCATAAAGTAGCATAATTTTCATTTGATGCAAGTAGTTTACTTTGGATGTGTGGTGTTTTATTGAGGTAGCTTCATTTCATTCCATACCACTAGCAGCTTGTTGATGATAAGTTCGACTTGCGTGATCGACTGGAAATTATCTTGAGTTTAACTTCGATTGTGATTTGCATACTTATATGCATCGTCCTGATGGTATATGTATGCTAAATTGTAATCTGAATATCTTTTGCTATCCCTTTGAAGATTGCACCAATTTTGCTGAAGCTGTCCGATGTGAGGCTAGGTGAAATTCGGTCGAAGTCTGCTAAAATCGAGCTCCACATATCTTGCATTTAGGACAGGATTTAAAACCCTCTCTCCCTTATACTCATTTATTTTAAGTCTATTTCTGGTTAGCTTTAGGAAAACGTACTTATTGCCAAATCATCCGCACTATACAAATCCCTTCCAATCATCCATTCATTGTTAACTGCAAGAATCCTGAACAATTGTGTAAGTCCCCTCGTGAAAACAGCAATTCACATCAAACCAACTGAGGGTATTCTAAGTATTTCGGAACCTTGGAGTTGAACGTGCGAACTTTCTTGCAATCTTAGCGCACGGAATACTTTGATCAAGAGAGAACGGAGTAGCCTTCGGACTATTTTGTTCTGCTGATTGGTGCGGTCATAAAAATCACATCAACAATTCCTCTCAGTGCTGCAAACCTTTCTGCCTCCTACATTGTTTGCCTAGCCCAAAGAGGTCTCTTACGACCAATCACAATATATGTAGGCCCATCAGTAGGTTCCAAGGGCTCAACTGGATCAACATCTTCTTTTGGTTCTAGAGCCTCCCTCTGAATCTCAAATGACTTACTTTTGGTTTTACTCTTGTGAATGCTTCTTCGGGAGTCATGTTCTCCAAGATGTAGTGAGGACTTCTATTTTTAACATAGACTGTTGTCCTAGATGCTTCCACCCAAAGGAAGGTTTGCAGATCTAGGTCATGAATCATGGCTTTGGCTGCTTCCACAATAGATTTGTTCTTCCTTTCAGCAACATCGTTCTGTTGAGGATTATAAGGGACACTAAACTCCCTCTTAATCCCAGCTTCAATGCAAAAGTTATGGAAGCTGCCGGAAGTGTACTTTCCTCCGTTATTGGATCTCAGGACTTTGATTTTCTTTCCGGATAGGTTCTATACCTGAGCTTTGAATTCCTTGAACCTTTCTAATACCTCCTCAGATTCTTTAGATTTCAAGAAATAAATCCAAGTCTTTCTAGAGTAGTCATCAATAAAAATAATGTAATACAAGAAACCACTTGAAGAAGCAACAGACATTGGACCACATAAATCAAAATGAATAAGATTTAGAATATATTTGGATCTACTTTCTCTACTTTGAAATGGACCTTTTGTATTCTTACCCAAAGCGCAGCCTCTGCAAGTGCCTTCATGCTCCTGATTGAACTTCGGAAGGCCCATGACCATCTTCTCCATGATAGGTAGAGCTCGAAAGTGAAGGTGAGCCAAACTTCGATGCCAAAGTTCACACAAACTTGAAGAATCATGCACTAGAGCCTGAAGTGGACGAGTGCATAGTTTGTAAAGGCTCTCGTGTCTAAGTCCAATCACCCAAGCAGTCTTGAAATTTGAGTTCTTCGTCCACACAAGAACTTTGCCTTTTGAGAATGCAACTTGGTACCCCTTGTCTTCCAAGGCTGAAATGGAAACAGAACAAATAGCACATCACTCAACTGCAAGGAAATGCCAAAATCCAAGTGAAGAGTAGAGGTCCCAATTCCTTTCACAGAGTAACTAGCATCATCTCCAATAATGACTTGTTCACTAGAATCTCTCTCTACCAAATTAATTAGATGCTCCCTAAATCCGGTGATGTGGCAAGAGGCACCGCTATCAATCAACCAAGTGTTAGTGTCGGTAGGTACATTGCTCGACAATGCTGAATAGAATAAGTATTCACATGAATCCTTCTGCAGAGAGACTTCATCAACATCTGCAATGGTAGCCTGCTGCTTAGACCTGGTTGGACAATCCTTTGCATAGTGACCATACTTGTCACATCTAAAACATTGGACTTTGGAGAGGTCCCTCTTCTTCTTGAATGCAGGAGCACCATCAGCTCCTTTATCTCTATTCCTCTTGAAATATCCTTTCTTTCCATCTTTCCCTTTCTTCTTCAAGGATTGAGTGGCGAGAACATGAATGTCTTCATTAGTGGAGCTTTGACCAATACCTCTCATGGCCAACCTAGACTCTTCTTGAATGCAATCCGCCCTCAAACGATCAAACTTGGGAAGTTTCGATCTTGCACTAATTCCTTGAATGTAAGATTCCCAAGATGAAGGAAGACCATTAAGGGCAAGCATGGTCAAGTCCTTATCATCAACAACATGACCAATAGTAGAGAGTTGATCTCTCAATTCAGAAATCTTCATGAAGTAAGCAATAACAGATTCTCCTTTTGCCATCTTGACATGATGGAGTTGTTGCTTCAGTGCAAGTGCCCGGCTTGTGTTGTTGATTTCGTGCATATCCTCCAAGGTTTTAAACATCTCTCTTGCTGTCTTCAACTTGGAGATGATAGGAACAATATGATCCTTCACGGAATCAACTAACATCTTCTTCGCCTTAATATCTTTCTTCTTCCATTGAACCTTCTCTTCCTCATTTGTAGGCTTGGGGACTTTGCTCTCCACGAACTCTGCCAATTCATTTTCCTCCAAGGGGAGCATAATTATGAATCTCCAAGATGTGAAATTTGATGCTCCCTCAAGTCTATCCACCATCTTGAGACCGTTCACCATTGTGACGAAGAGATAGAAGTAATCAACGATGAGAGAGAGAATAAAGAGTATCGCTGCAATACTAAATCTGATCAAGATCTTCTTCAAACCCGCTATGATACCATGTTAGTTTTTATGATCAGATTAGTGCACAGAAATTTAATTCAAAATCAGACACAATGACACAGCAAATACCCTGAGAAAACCCTCCACTTGAGGGAGAAAAACCCAGCAACAATATATCACTTATATATTGAATCACAACAATAATTGTCTCCTTTACAAGAGGCCAATATGAAGGCCAAATATAAGCACCTCAAACTGATGCAACACAGATGCAAACAGATGTAACTTGCAGATTATAAACTCAGCCTTCAATCTGCTCTTCTACAGAATACCGATCTGCTCTTCCTCTTCTTAATTCGCACTTGAGAATAATCAACCTATAATGCATATGAATGAAACTGAATGAGGAACAATGAATGATCATCGAGCATATATACCATGTGATAGGGAGAGGACGTGACCCTTCAAAACAAGTCGGCCACCATAGAGGAATACATCCCTTCATTAAATTGCGCCCCAATGAAGGAGTATGTCCCTTGAAAATAGCGTCCAAGGGAGATGTCAACCTTCTTAATAATTAAATATTATTTGATACAAATCGTGCCTCTTCATAAAATAGATGTCGGCCTCAATTAGTAAATAAAACATTTTTTAGAAATGGACGCGCCTCTTCATCCAATCGCTGACCTCATAAACTAAATAGCCATCAGCTATAATTTAATTTATCATTTAAGGAGATCGGTTGGAAGGATACACCTGATGCTGCTATGAACATCAACACTTTGGATCTAGATCGAGTTCAAGCTCAGCCCAATCAATGCTGATTATAGGCACTCGTCTAGCAGGAGCTAGAGACCTTACTTGGAAATATGACATACAAGGACCTACACCTAGGACAGTTGTTTGCATTAGATGCCAAAAGCTACTTCATGGAGGCATAAATCACCTCAAATACCATCTTACAAGCATTACTCATCATGATGCCAAGCCTTGTGAGAGAACCACAAAAGAGATCAAACATGAGATGAGTGCACACTTAGCGTTGGCAAAAGATGAAACATTACAAAGTAAGAAAACAAAGGCAGCCATAGCAACATCCATAGCTAGTGTCAATGGTCATGGTTCTCAAACACAAACAAATGAAGAAACATCATTTGAAGAAACATCATTAGATGCCAAAAGCTACTTCATGGAGGCATAAATCACCTCAAATACCATCTTACAAGCATTACTCATCATGATGCCAAGCCTTGTGAGAGAACCACAAAAGAGATCAAACATGAGATGAGTGCACACTTAGCGTTGGCAAAAGATGAAACATTACAAAGTAAGAAAACAAAGGCAGCCATAGCAACATCCATAGCTAGTGTCAATGGACATGGTTCTCAAACACAAACAAATGAAAAAACATCATTTGAAGACATAGTGGGCTCCCTTTGTGGTCCATGCGAAACACATTGGCATCCTCTTTATCCATTTCAAGTATGCCACCGGCTACAAGCATGCCACATAGCTTTTTTGTGCCTAGAAACACACTTGGAGCACAACCATCATTGGAAGGTACAAGGTGGAACAGCGAGGTGCATGTGTAATGTCCCCTTCCAATTGATTGTCTGGATGATTTAATGGCTTTATTTAATTCCCATAAGCCATTAAACAAAACAAGGGAGTTAATTATTGATTATTCAATATTATTCTTCTCAAGTGAATATAAAAAATAATATTAATTAATTAATATTGTTTTAAAGTGACTTACGTGGGAATTATAATATTATAAAGTCACTTTATTTTATTTCCCTCCTAAAGTCAAAAGTTCAAATATTTAAATTTAATATTTGAGAGGGAAAAGGTATTTTGGAGGAGCTTTCATGGGAAGATATAATAATTCATTTTGGAAGCTCATTTCATTATTGGAGTTTATTATTTCTTTCATGGCTAATTGTGAAGCTCAAGGAGCTTGAGGATTACAGAGTTTGGTGGCGAAACTATCCACCCTAGCCTGTGGAGTTCAATTTATTCCCAAATTTGTGTGTCTCCTTCAGAGAAAAATTTGCAAAGTTTCGATGTATCCAATTCAATTTTATTACAAACCCTTGCTCATTTGTAACGACCCGATTCTGCGTAAATTAAAAATTTTCCAATACTCGCCTTATAAATGTAAAGGTAACAAGTAACAAAGATGATACAATAAAAAAATTTCCTTTCTTTATTGATAAATACGTACAAGTTACAATATGTTTCCACACGAATTCCATTTCCTTTGCAAATACAAATCAGAGTTCAAAAGTAGTACAATTACATACATAGCTCGTAAGCTTTTGCACAAATAGAAGTAAGAATGTCCAGGAGTCCTTCCTTTCAAATCTTGGTACATCGGCCGCTCGCTGTGGAGGAGAAACATCACTCGGGCGCTTTTCCGCCAACCACGGACTTATAATGCGGTCCCCCGACATTGTAATGAGCGGCCCTCCCGAGAGAAGAGATTGGTAGGGTATCCTTTACGATTACCAACGAGCATGTGTCGTGTCCTACTCAACTAGAACCTTGCTATTTCACAATCTCGATCTGGTACTTTCGGATCACAATGAACCGGCAGTGTAGTCTCAACTATCACACACCTAGGTGGATGTCGTACCTTTCACTACTTTGGCCAAAGTATTCTCATTCAGTACTTCGAATGAAGGTCATCTATCATAAACACTACTCAAGGCCGATTTGACTTAAGGCTTCCTTACTCTACGCATAGGTTTGTCCTTCAACGGGTGAAACTGTCATCCTAGACATCCTACAATCATACGAACCTACTAGAAATGAAAACAGTATTCAAGTGTCTTGTACCAATCCTCCTAACTAGGAATTCTTTATCCTAGGAGTACTTAACTTGTCTCAGTTATCCTAATAACTTAAGCTAAAAGACTTCACTTGATTCTGCCATCATTTCGATCCTAGTAGATAATAAGTATGTCTATGTACTCTCCTTATACGGAGATCATACAAGTTTGATACTCCAAACAATTGCATAACTGTTTAATATTACCAATCAATCATCACACACAAGAGACAGTCTTGTAGTACAATGCATATAATTTCCTACTAATGCATATTATCAAATTGAATCTTTTCTTTTCAAAACACCAATTTCCTACTAAAACCTTCTTAACCAAATTAAATCCCTTCTATTCAATACCCCAATTCCTACTAAATCTTCTTTAACCAATTTGAATATATTTGAAATGTATTAAGCTATCTCCTTTAGCTACCTTGTTATTCCCTATCATCTACCCTTGCATAAAATGAAGTCCCTTAAATCATTATGCAATAATAGATTATCAAACAATATATGAATCCTAGGAATAATTTAATTATTTCACCTTACTGTTATCAGCAATTCCAAAGACAGTAAAAGAGAACAGTTTAAACTATAATCTTCAAATAAGAAAGACATGCCTGTATAAGCTCTTTCCAATGTTCCTTTATTAGCAGGCTTCTATTGTTGATCACAGCAACCAATTTCCTCAGCCAGATATCCTCCACAGAAAGATTGCTATTGAATTTTACAATAGTCTAAGAAGAACAGCTGAAAGTACTCTAATCCCAAATTGAAATTCTTTGCACAGAATATTAACTATAACCACAGGCTAAACTCTCAAATTGCAGTGTATAAGCTCTCTCAAAATGCTACAAATCAGAAAGCAAAAGAATGAATTCGAATGAAGAACTGTGAACTATTTATAAGCCGTATTAAAAACAGTTTCCCCATTTCTGGGCATGTATATTGACAGATTTCTATGTTTACTCAGTCAAAATGTTACTTGCCATTCATTCAAACCCTTAGTCATGTTCTTCCATGATGATTCAACTTCTTTGGAGCCAGAAATCGAAGAATACTTCAACTTTGAAATAAAAACGCCACCTACAGCCACGTTTTGCTGCCAGGCGTAAGAATTTAACCTAATATTATTGCTGTGTCCCAGGTCAAGTTCCGATCCAACACAGAGGTTCATTATTATTTTCCTGGTTTAAAGCTTTGAAAATGTCTTCTTTCATTTCCAGCTGCGCAGGGACCTCCGCCATTTCACGGGAGAGTTTAAATTTTTTTATTTTCATTCATTTTCTTAAGTTCGACTTTTCAATATTTCCTTTTATGAAGTTTGCTTCATTTTCAAATGTATTTTGAAATGTTTAAATATTTAATACGGCTACCTTCTAATATTTAAACTTTCACAAGTGTAAAATGCGAATTTAATCCTTCCATATTTTACAAATTACAAATTTCCTTCTTCCATTTTTAACACTATAAAATGCGAATTTCATTGTTTTGAAATTGAAATTGTTTTAATAATTTCTATTTGTATATTTTATTTATTAATGTATTATTTTAAACATTAATATTTATAAAATATACAAAAATATTATTATTTATACATAAATATATATGTGAATCCCTTAGACAAAATATAGTTCCCTTATTTATTTTATTATAAAATACTATTATAGTCTTTAAATATATTAACACAAATATTTAAATACCCGAGTATTTAAATATTTATATTTAATATAACTATAATAATTTTATATATAATCGTTAATATTTAATTACTTAAATATATATTTAACAAATATATAAATATATCGTGAGCCAGTCAGCAACCCGATATTTATATATATATATATATATTTAACAGGTAATAATAATATAATATTATTATTAGTATGTATTTCTCTGTACGCAGTGTACACATAAATGTATGTATATCATGTCATTATGTACATATGGGCATATCCATCTGCCGAGCATATGTATGTATTTGACATGTATATTCATATGGATACGCGTACACGTATACACATACTCACTTGACCTTTTAACGTATATCCATTCACGTTTTTCCAAATCATGGTCAAAGCATAGTAAGTCAGACAAATAAGTAATCATCACTTTTCAAAGCATAAAGAAGTAAACATAACTCCAAGCCTAAGGATGACTTATCTAGACCAACATAACTGACTTAGTTTCTCAGAACCTATACTGACGTGTGTGTATGCTCATTTGGTACTCGTTACTGCTTACCCGACCAAGTTCCTCCCCGAGTGATATCTCTCCTCTGTCCGGAGGTTCAGTCTTCATACCTGCACGCCATGACATGACATCGGCAGTCATATGCTCATAACAAAGCAGAATACATGAAACATTTCAAAAGTTAGATTATTCATAAATCAATAACCTTCTATTCACCTTTATGCAATATTTCACCAAGAATAACATCAAATGAAACATCATTCATATTGAAAACAAGGTTCAAGCATCATTAATTCACTTCTAGAATTCACATTTACTCTATCTAGTGATGGTAAATTGTAACGTCACAATTTGGGATGTAACATCATTAATACTGGTCAATTATAGCAGATATTTCACTCAAAGGTTACTCATTATTGTTGGTCGACTACATCAAATATCATTCAGATTTGGGTGATTTATATTGTATATTCGTTGATATATTAAAGAGGTGATATCATTGTTGGACATGGGATTTGTATGAGGGAACTCGTAGCATACACTTAGGCGCAGCCTTTATTGCTGCTATTGATCACTGCCATTACCTTAGCTGCCAGCATTAAGCATATAGCCATCCTCGGAACATACCCGAATCATTCACATTCTAGCTGGGCACTTGTGCGGAGTTTAAAGTCTGCCATCTACAGGCCGCCACACATACTTTTACTTGTCGTCATCCTTGCAGAGGCTACCATATATATCAAGGGTCAAACGTGGTTGTATCCTCATTGGTAGTAGCTGAAGTTCTTAATACTATCTGCTAATGCCAGGTCAGAATATAGTCTGAGATAAATGAATTGAAATATGTAATGATTCAAGCTATATGTATGTTGCAATTGTAATAGAATAAATTGCATTTTCAAAATGGAGTATTGGATATCTTATGTGAATTTCAAAATGTTTGCATTGATAAAAATGTTGTAAAAATCATAAATTGTGTTAAATTTAGTGATCAGATTAACTGCACAGAAAATTAATTCAAAATCAGACACAATAACACAGCAGATACCCTGGGAAAACCCTCCTCTTGAGGGAGAAAAACCCAGTAACAATATATCACTTATATATTGAATTATCAACGAATGTCTCCTTTACAAAGAGGCCGATATTAAGGCCAAGAATGAGCACCACAATCTGATGCTAACACAGAAATGAAGTAACTCTGCCTTCTACAATAATATCGATCTGCTCTATAATGTATTTCTTTTTTTACTCTTGCTCGCACTTGAGAGCATAGTTGGCAGACTCGCAGAAAACTAGGCGAGTTTTCAAAAATTCGCGAGTTTTTTTTAAAAACGAGTTTTTTTGAGTTTAACTCGTGAGGACGAGTTTTTCCGAGTTTTTCAAAAAACTCGCGAATTTTTGCCGAGTTTTTCGAAAAAAACTCGGTTTAAAAAAAAAAAAAAATTCGAGTTTTTGGCGAGTTTTAAAAAACTCTCCAATTTTTGGCTTGGCGAGTTTTTCTTTGGGGCGAGTCTTCCAACTATGCTTGAGAGTATCTAACTATATAAACAAATGAATCTGAATGAATGATGAACAAGAGAGTGAAACATCGAATATATATACAACATTTGAGAGAGGACGTGCCTCTTCAAATGTTCTCAAGTCGGCCTTCACCAAGAGTCGGCCACCAATAATAAATGACGCCCTTTCATGGAAGATCGCGCCTAGTAAAAATCGTGTCTAATGGAGCATGATGTCGGCCTCTTTCAAGATGCAACTCTTCATTAATTAACACATATAAAATCGTGCCTCTTGATGCTTATAAATTAAATAGCCCCTCTTGGCTATAATTCAATTTATCAATTGAAGTAAAGGAGATGGCTGGAAGAATACAACTGAAGCTGCTATAAACATCAAAACTCCCTCTCAGCTAGGGAGGATACTTCCAGATGCACAAGTCAAATCACCTCATCGTGATGACTACCACTATGGCTACAACCATGAGTGGAGAAGAAGAAGAAGAATATCACCTCATCGTGATATCAGATATCACCTCAACATGATATCAACCATAATGGCTACAACCATGTATGGTATGTACAAGTGTTCATCACTTGCGTGATGTTGTCACCTCAACATGACTTTCACCATGGCTCTCCCAAAGGGTGAAACACAAGTACACAAGAATCATCACGAACTCTCTCACGTGATGTTGTCATGGAGTCACACACATGACATCCACCATAACTCTCTCAGAGGGTGGAAACAAGGGCTTTCACCTCAAATCTCAAAGAGAAATGCATTAAAAAGGGATTTCACCTCGAACTTCTCTCACAAAGAAGAACTCATTAAACAAGGGATTTCACCTTGAACTTCTCTCACAGAGAAGAACTCATTAAACAGGCTCACTGATGCTAAGACTCTTTCTCAATTAAGGTTGGATTCTCCACCATACCAAGCTTATCTCGAAAGTACACAAACTTGATTTTGGAGAGAGGCTTGGTGAGAATGTCTGTCGTTTGCTCATCAGTGTTGATATACCTCAACTGAAATGCTTTCCTCAATAACATGTTTACTTCTGTCATGAAACACTATATTGACAGAAGGCTCCAGATAGCTTAATTAACACAATGGATGACAGTCGGCTCCAACGATTGTCCAACCAATCCTACAAGGAGCTTCTGAAGCCACACTGCTTCTCAAACTTCCACACATGCTGCAATGTACATGACCTCTGCAATACTCAATGCCACAGAAGACTGCTCCCTGCTACATCAAGAGATCATTGCAGATCCCAAACAGAAGCAACATCCAGAGGTGCTCTTCCGATCAATGACACACCCTGCCCAATCAGAATCGATATAGCCATGTAGCTCCAAGTCTGCATCTGAAGAATATCTCAACCCATATCCAACTGTGCCACGCAAGTATCTCAGGATATGTTTAGCTACAACAAGATGTATTTGTCTCGATTCACACGTGAATTTCCTAAGTGCACTCACAACATAATAGATACCTGGTCTAGCGTTAACTAGATACATCAAGGACCCAATTAGTTGTCTGTACATAGTAGGATCCACCAAGTTTGAACTAGCTGCAGCCTCCTTCAATTTATGTAGGTTGGTCTCCATAGGTGTAGAGATGGATTTGCAATCCATCATACCAAACCTCTTAAGTATATCAATGGTGTACTTCCCTTGACTTAGAATCATCTCATACGGATTTTGCAAGACTTCTAAGCCAAGGAAGTAATGCATGAGCCCAAGGTCCTTCATCTCAAATTCAAAATCCAACTCCTTCTTACACTCGAGAATCAGGTGATCTTCTCCAATAAGAATCAAATCATCAACATATAAGACCAAAATTAATGCTTCACCATTAATTACCTTGAAGTATAGATTTGAATCAGCATCATTCTTCAAGAAACCCAAACTTGACAGGTAACGATCAATCCTTTTGTACCATGCACGAGGAGCCTACTTAAAACCATACAAAGCCTTCTTATGCTTGCAAACATGAGACTCCTTCCCATGTACCTCAAATCCATTAGTTGCTCGATATAAACTTCTTCCTCAATCAAACCATTCAGAAACGTTGTCTTCACATCCATCTGGTGAATCTTCCATCCTCTAGATGCAGCAATAGCAATGATGGTTCTGACAGAAGTATAGCGAGCAACAGGAGCAAATGTTTCTTCATAATCAACTCCCTCTTTCTATGAAAAACCACGAGCCACAAATCTAGCCTTGTACTTTTCAATGCTTCCATTAGTTGCATGGTTGTTCTTGAAGAGCCATTTTGAAGATACCACAGACTTGCCTTCGGGTCTAGGAACAATGTCCAAAACATCGTTTTTGAGAATTGACTGGTACTCCTCTGCCATAGCATCTCTCCAAACTTGTTGACTAGATGCCTCCTCAACACTAGTAGGCTCGGATTCGATAATCTGACTCATTAAGGCAACATAACTGGAGAACTTATGTGGCCTTTTACTTTCTCTGAATGTGCCTCTAGGAGCTGCAAAACTTTCAGCCTCTTGCATACTACGCCTGGCCCATAGAGGTCTCTTTCTCCCAGTAACAATGTCAGTAGGCCCATCAGTAGGTTCCAAGGGTTCAACAGGATCAATATCTTCTTTTGGTTCTGAAGTCTCCCTCTGAATCTCAGGAGTATGGTCAACTTCCATATCCTTAGGAGACTCTTCATTATCGATCTCCATATAAAAGCCCCTGGATCTCCTGAATGCAACATCTTCCTCGAATGTGACATCCCTACTGATCTCGATCAACTTCTGGCTTGGAATGTATATCCTGTAGGCTTTTGATGTCTCACTGTAGCCCACAAATATTCCCTTCTTGCCAGAAGACTCCAACTTAGTTCTCTTTTCCTTTGAAACATGAACATAGACAGGACATCCAAAGATCCTCAAATGACTGACTTCAAGCTTCTTTCCTATAAAGGCTTCTTCCGGAGTCATATTCTCCAAGACCTTGTGAGTACTTTTGTTCTGAACATATACAGCCGTCTTGGAAGCTTCTGCCCATAAGAAGGTTTGCAAATCTTGGTCATGGATCATGGCCTTCGTTGCTTCCACGATCGTCCTGTTGTTTCTTTCTGCAACACCATTCTGTTGAGGATTATAGGGGACACAGAACTCCCTCTTAATCCCTGCATCAATACAAAAATCCCTAAACCTGCCAGAGGTGTATTCTCCACCATTATCAGATTTGAGGACCTTGATTCTTTTACCATAAAGATTCTCTACCAAGGCTTTGAACTCCTTAAACCTTCCTAACACTTCCTCAAACTCTTTAGTTTTCAAAAAATAAATCCAAGTCTTTCTAGAGTGGTCATCAATAAATGGAACATAATACAAGAATCAACCAATGCACAACCTTTGCAAGTTCCTTCATGCTCCTGATTGAACTTAGGAAGACCCGTAACCATCTTCTCCATGATAGGTAAGGCTCGGAAGTGTAGGTGAGCCAATCTTCGATGCCAAAGATCACATAAACTTGAAGAATCATGAACTAATGCCTGCAGTGGACGCGTACAAGCCTATAGAGGTTTTCATGTCTAACACCAATTACTTGAGCATCCTTGAAGTTGGAATTCTCCATCCACGCAAGTACTTTGCCTTTGGAGAAGGCAACTTGATATCCTTTATCTTCTAGGGCTGAAATTGAAATGAGATTGCGCTTGATTCCTGGAACATAAATAACATCGCTCAACTGAAGTGTGATGCCAGAATCCAAATGAATATTAGAGGTCCCAAACCCTTTCACGGAGTAGCTTGCATCATCTCCAATAATGACTTGTTCGGAAGACTCTTTCTCCACCAAGCTTGATAAGTGCTCCTTAAAACCTGTGATGTGACGAGAAGCACCACTGTCGATCAGCCAAGTGTTGGTGTCTGTAGGTACATTGCTTGACAATGCCGAGTAGAACAAATATTCACATGTATCCTTCTGTGGAGAAGCATCAACAACATCTGCAACGGTGGCTTGTTGCTTAGGTCTAGTTGGACAATGCTTAGCAAAGTGGCCAAACTTATCACACCTAAAGCATTGGATTTTGGACAAGTCTCTCTTTTTCTTGGAGGGGGGAGCACCATCATTTCCCTTATCTCGATTTCTTTTGAAGAATCCTTTCTTTCCATCTTTTCCTTTCTTCTTCGAAGCTTGAGAGGCGAGAACATGAATATCCTCATTAGATGAACTTTGACCAACGCCTCTGGCCACCAATCTTGACTCCTCTTGAATGCAATCAGCTCTCAAGCAATCAAACTTAGGAAGTTTGGATCTTGCACTGATTCCTTGAATGTAGGACTCCCATGATAGTGGAAGACCATTGAGAGCAAGCATCGTCAAATCTTTATCATCGACCACATGACCAATTGTAGAGAGTTGATCTCTCAATTCTGAAATCCTCAAGAAATAGGCAATCACTGTTTCTCCTTTCACCATCTTCAAATGGTGTAGTTGTTGCTTCAGTGCAAGTGCCCGACTTGTGTTGCTGATTTCGTACATCTCCTCCAAAGTTTTGAACATATCTTTTGCCGTCTTCAAATTGGAGACAATCAGAACAATATGGTCTTTGACGGAATCAACCAACAACTTCTTTGCCTTGATGTCTTTCTTCCTCCATTGCAACTTCTCTTCTTCCTCTTCTGGTTCGGGAACTTTGGTCTCCACAAACTCAGCCAAATCATTCTCTTCCAATGTGAGCATGATTTTAAACCTCCATGATGTATAGTTGGAAGCTCCCTCGAGTCTATCTTCAATCTTCAAGCCGTTCACCATCTTGACTAAGGTAGAGATAGACAAAGAAATATCAAGAAGAGAATAGAGTATCGCTGTAAGAAGAAATCTGATCACGATCTTCTCAAACCTGCTCTGATACCATGTTAAATTAGTGATCAGATTAAATGCACAGAAAATTAATTCAAAATCAGACACAATAACACAGCAGATACCCTGGGGAAACCCTCCTCTTGAGGGAGAAAAACCCAGCAACAATATATCACTTATATATTGAATTATCAATGAATGTCTCCTTTACAAAGAGGTCGATATTAAGGCCAAGAATGAGCACCACAATCTGATGCTAACACAGCAATGAAGTAACTTTGCCTTCTACAATAATATCAATCTGCTCTATAATGTATTTCTTCTTTTACTCTTGCTCGCACTTGAGAGTATCTAACTATATGAACAAATGAATCTGAATGAATGATGCACAAGAGAGTGAAACATCGAATACATATACAACCTTTGAGAGAGGACGTGCCTCTTCAAATGTTCTCAAGTCGGCCTTCACCAAGAGTTGGCCACCAATAATAAATGACGCCCTTTCATGGAAGACCGCGCCTAGTAAAAATCGCATCTAATGGAGCTTGATGTCGGCCTCTTTCAAGATGCAACTCTTCATTAATTAACACATATAAAATCGTGCCTCTTGATGCTTATAAATTAAATAGCCCCTCTTGGCTATAATTTAATTTATCAATTGAAGTAAAGGAGATGGCTGGAAGAATACGACTGAAGCTGCTATAAACATCAACAAATTGCATTAGACCACTATTGTTTCATTTGAATTCTAGAAATTAAGCACAGGAAACATTATTTGATATTGGCTGACAATATGCCTGCATTGTCAAGTCAATAGAAACAAATTGTAAATCAGTAGTAAGGGTCTTTACAATGGTGCAGCTGGTTTTCCTGCCAGCCTGTAGTTTTCATGAGTTATAAAGAGAGAAGGTATTATAACAAAGAAATAGAGAAATAGTTGCAGCCTACTCAAGTTCTGAAAGGGGAAACTGCTTCAGGTATATTGGGAATACATCAGAGCTCTCCTTCAGGCAATGGTATTGATTCCTCTACAAGAAGTGGTGCACATAGAGAGGCAGAGATGGGTGATAGAGAGGAAGACCTTCTTAATGCATTGTTGGCAGAACAAAGAGCAACAAATCACTGTATGACTCAATTGATGGAGTTAATGGCACAAACCTTGCTCAATAACAATAATAGCTACAATGGTAATAACTGAAATGGCAAAAATAGAGGCAATAATGACCAAGGGGATAATTCAGTTAATAACAGGACGCCAAACCAACGTACTGCACCTGCAAATTCAAGGCCTTTAATGTCTACTTTTCCACCCAGAATAGAGCATCAAGAAGGCAATGAGCCCACATTGATAGCGATGTAGGAACAACTCAAACAAGACTGGGTTGATGTAGGTCCAGGTTTCCAACACGATATCTCCCTCTGTGACTATATGGACCTTAAGATGGGACATATGCCCAACAGAGTCAACAAAGAGCACCACAATGATCTTAGGAGGAAGGTTGGTAAATTGACCTCGCCCTTCTTTGATGGTTTGGGGAAGACTTCAGCACATGCTTGGGTTCAAAAGGTTGATACATACTTACAATTGAATCTGATGCCAAAGGAGAAAGCAATCAAAAACGATGCCATACATTTAGATGGGATTGCTCATGAGTGGTGGCATCATGGTATGGTCACCATGGGCCATGATCAGATCACATCTTATGTACAGTTTACAGAAAGATTAATTGAGAGGTTTGATAACAAGTACCCTGAAACTCCATTTCAAGGAGTTGGCTCAATTGAAATAGTGAGGATCAGTTGATAGTTACATTGCTGATTTCTAGAGAAAATGCACGGAGAAAGGTGTGAGGTCACGTGGCTAGAAGATGACAAAACAAACCCACTTAGATCAAGAACCCGTGCCATTTCCCGCCTAGTCGACCTGCTCTGATACCATATTACGATAAAATCTGAATTAATTAAATTGAAAGAGGCAATAGCACTCTTTATAGATTTTACAATACAAAAAATCTGAAAGGAATCGAGAAGATTCAAAAAAGAATATAAGGTAACTAAAGCTAACAAATAGAAATAGAAACTATCTATTTTACTAACCATGGATATTGAAATGCAAGAACCAGTGACAGAGAATCTCAAGCCTGAACAAATGAGACCCTATGCTTCCAATGGTTACATCCTGAACATTGATAAGCTGGTTAATCCCTATGAAGCAATTTGTACCTGGACCAATACATTGGAAAATTTGTTTGAAAGAAGCGGTTCATGGACAGAACCAGCAAAGGTTCTTTATGCAGTAAGGCTTATGTCTAGAAAACTGAGAAACTGGTGGGACAATCTGCTAGATCAAAGTCCAATGCCCAAGAACATCCCTGCACAGTCAACAGATCCAATTTTAGTGGATCTTAAAAATTTGGGCAAAGATGATATATTTCAAGCTGGTTTTGATAAATTTAAATGGTTATTAACTGATCTTTTTTGTGATGACATTTCAAATCAAGCCTTAGAAGCCAATAAAATCTTGCAATCCATGAAGCTGAAGAATTTAGCTAAATTTGACGAATACAATTGCATGTTTGAATCCTACATGGTTGCAGCTGACAAGATGCATGACCTTAACCACAAAACAATATTATCTGAATTCTCTTCCTTGTGGTCTAGGCGCTTGGGCTCAAGATTATATCATTAGAAAAGAACATAAGCAGCTTGATGATGTAAGCTTTCCAACCATTAAAAGGTTAATAAGGTATAAGTTGGAAAAGCAGTGCTTGTTAGGAGCTTTACAGCTCAATAAGGAGGAATACAATTACACTTGTAATTTGAAAGAATTCTGTGATTTTCCTCCGATAAATCAACTGAAAGATTTTCAGCAGTTAAAGCAATTCAAAAAAGGTGGCTGTGAAAGAAAATGCAGATGCAAAAGGTGTACAAGAAATAAGTATCATGAAGGAGAATACACCTTTAAGCGCAGCAAACATGGTAAGAATGGATACAAAAAGAAATATAGGGCAGTTCCCTATAAAAGAAAAAGGTCTCATAAAACACCACCATACTTGCTGAGGAAAAGAAATAATAAGGTCCCCAAAGGAATCAAATGTTTTATTTGCAAAGGACCACATTATGCTACTAACTGTCCTAAGAAGTTAAATCATGGAACAAAGATTTATGCAATGTTTGAATATGATAATCCAAGATGGGAAGTTATTGATAGTAGCAATATTTATGAGTTACAAGATTTATATGAGTTAGTTGAAATTTTTCCTGATTCTAGTTTTATGCTAAAATTCAAAGATGTCTAGGACCGATACAGACACATACAGAATTTGTCTGATCCTGAACCAGAAAGTTCAAATCCTGATGAGGATTTCCTCACCTCACTTCTTAAAGACACCCTACAAGACCTTAAGGTCAAAATACAGATTGAGAAGTCCAAAGATCCTTACAAGATGGTAGGGACAAAAGAAGAAAGAAAGAAAGCTGTCCACCAACATTTGGCCAAACTCAAGAGCTTAGAATCAGACAAAGTCGAGGTGGAAAAACAACTCAAGTTGCAGAAGAAACCTTCCAAAGGGGTTGATAAAGACATTGACCATGGATATAAAATTCCTCCATGGCAGAGAAAGGACAAAACATCCTCCTCTAAATCTTCTTCTAAAACAAAAGCTTCTAATACAGATACTGATATAATTCCAATCTTTAAGAAATTTGATCTTTTAATGGATGATGTCGCAGAATTAAAAAGATTGCTAAAGACTCATCAAAAGGAAATCAGAAATCTCTTTGCCAAAGTTGGAGAAATCAAAGATATTTTATTCAAAGCAGATCAACAAGTTGAGTCTGATAGAGAAGCTATCCAAGAAGAAGAAGCAAAAACCAGCAGCAGCAATAGTCTAATTAAGAAAACAAGAGAAAAATCATGCTCTCTATTGCTCGCTAACAATGGTAATTATGTCAGAATAAATTTATGTTTTCTAGGATATAAGAAAATCCCATTAGATGCATTTGTGGATACAGGTTCCTCCCGTTCATTGGCCAAAACCAATGCAATTTCTCTAGAATTTTGGAAAGAAAGACCTGATCTTCCACACAGTTATGCAATAAATGGAGAACGGATTCAGATAGGTAGATATGCACAAGATGTCCATATAGAAATAATGGGAAAAATGTTTATCACTGATTTCGTTGAATATAATGATCTTGAAGATGATGTTCTGCTAGGATTTTTGTTTCTAACCAAATATGAGCCTCTTCAATTTTGGAAACACAAGATATCTCTGAGACATGAAGATGGCCAGATTGAGATCCCCGCTCTTAAAATTGTAAATCATAAGTTTGAAAACAATGGGAAAAAGAAACAGAATGAATCAGTCAAGGAATTAGCAAAGAAAATACCTGATGTGTTTAATGAAATTAGACAAAGGTATGAAACAGATTGTTGCAGTATGAATCCATTACAGTTCTTGTCCCAGGATCACAAAGAATGTGAAATACAGATAAGGCCAGAATGCCAATCAGTCATACCACATGAACCTGCTTACCTAATGAGTCCAAAAGAGACAAAAGAAATGGACAAACAACTCAAAGAACTACTGGATGGGCACTTCATCTGCCCTAGCAAGAGTTCGTTTGCATGTCCAGCATTCCTGGTAAACAAAAGAGTTGAGCAGATAAGAGGTAAAAAAAGACTTTGTATCAATTACAAGCCTCTTAATGACATTATCCTTCCATTTAATTATCCTATTCCATTTAGTACAGATCTAATCAGAAGAGTTGCCACTAAGAAAGTATTCTCCAAGTTTGATTGCAAGTCAGGTTTTTGGCAAATTAAGGTCAAAGAGTCAGACAGATATAAAACAACGTTTTCAGTCCCTCAAGGACTATATGAATGGAATGTTATGCCTTTTGGCCTGTGCACAGCCCCAGCTTACTTTCAGCGGAGGATGGATCAAGCTTTAAGACATCTCAAAGATTTTTGTGCTATTTATATTGATGATATTCTTATATTTTCCAATTCTGTTACTGATCACTTGCAGCATCTTGAAGAATTATATGCAGCTATTAGAAAACATGGAATATGCCTAACAGCCAAAAAGATGGTGATTGGACAAAGCCAAATTGATTTCCTTGGCTTGCATCTTAATAATGGCAAGGTTCAACTTCAGCCTCACATCCTACAGCGCATTCAAGAATTTCCTGATATTCTTCAGGATAAGAAACATATTCAGAGATTCTTAGGGTGTTTAAATTATGTCTCACCTTTCTATAAAGGACTAGTTGAAGATCGCCGAGTCATCCAATTCCATTTGAAAGAAGGAAAAGAAGGATGGTCATTAGAAGCTACAGAAGCAGTACAAAGAATTAAATCCAAATGTCAAAATTTGCCTTCTTTGCAAACCCCTGCTCCTGACTTACCTCTATATGTGTATACTGATGCATCTGACAACACCTGGTCTGCTGTGTTAATCCAGGAGGAAGGAAATGGAAAGCAAAATATCTGCGGCTATCATTCTGGTACTTTCACAGATACAGAAAGCAAATATCACATCTATGAAAAAGAGATACTGGCAGTCAGAAAAGGGATAGAAAAATTCAAGATTTTTCTCAAGCCAGTAAAATTCACTGTGAGAACAGACAGCCAAGCCATGCGAAGCCTGCTCAAGAAAAAGCCAAACAAAGGCATTGCTCAGGGTTGAATTGCTAGATGGTATTTTGAATTTTTCAGTTATGACTATGAGATTGAATGGATAAAAGGTGAAAATAATCCTTTAGCAGATACCTTGACCAAAGAACTTGCAGGTTCCATATATACTGATCTAGAATTTAATTCTCCAGATTGGTATAGACCGGATGGTATAGCAATGTACATGGTAAATTTTGGTAATGGTCATATGATAAGTCTTCCAACTCTTCCAAAAGAAATAGTTATAGTTTTGTTGGAATCCTATTTTTTGAATAAATGGCTTCTGGAAATAAAACGCCAGATTCATTATTTTCATGGACAAAGATTAATAGATTCAGATAAAGAAGAAGAATTCAAAGAATCTATTGGATTAGATAAAACTCCAGTTAGATATTGATGTGGAAACAATTCCATTCATATCCGCATCAAAGGTTTGTTTGGCATGAATTGGTCAAAACAAAGCAAAATGAATTTGCTGAAAGGTCTGAAATTTGGTTTCATCACTCAAATAAGTTTTGATCAAGATATATTTGAAGAATATGCTGACATTGCCGGTGCTAGATTTAATCCTAACATGGAAGAATTCTTGAATCTATTGTATCCTCAGTTTAAAAGAACGATGTGTGACTGTATGGTCCAATATCTAGTGCATTTTCCTAGAACAAAATACCATTTCCCAAGAATTGAACTATATCCTCTTGAAGCCAGAGGAGAGCAGAAGTTAGAATTGAAGACATGCAGATAAAACTTAAACCAGCACTCTTTGCCAGAAGAGTTGAGTTAGACCAAGCCTATTCTCAGGACTATGTGGTCCAAATTCACTATGCCTTTAACCCCAGGAATGAAGAATGGACACGAGTTTACCAAGAGTTACCAGATGAATTATTAGATCCTATACCATTCTGATAGCTAGCACATGAGCTTGTTTGTGCCGTGACGTCACCCACGTTAAGACGTGACAACAGGATGCAACGCTGTCATAAAAAGCAAGATCCCTATAGCCACTTACGGGTGTTAAGTGGGCCCTTCTCACTTATGGGTGTCCTAAAAGTGATTGTCTTTTTCTCCACTATGTTAGTGTTTACGGCAGACTTCCTAACAATTGTCTTCTCCATAGTGCGGTAGGTTAGTGGGACGTGTGTCAAAATTTGATGGATGGCTTCCAAATTAATTGTAATATGCTATGAGGTTACAAGCTCAGCCTCTCCTTTAAATTGTTGAGGATGCCTCATTTTTGGCATCGATTGTCTAGGATTGGAGTCTGGAGTCTAGTAAGAGTCCCCGTCTTGCATTTCAGACTTATGCTCTCTCCTGCAACGCATGTCAAAATTTTATGGACGGATTCCAAATTAATTGTAATATGCTATGAGGTTACAAGCTCAACCTCTCCTTTAAATTGTTGAGGACGCCTCATTTTTGGCATCGGTTGTCTAGGATTGGAGTCTGGAGTCTAGTGAGAGTCCCCGTCTTGCATATCAGACTTATGCTCTCTCTTGCGCTTCGAGCGATCTGGATGATCAGAATCTGAATGCTTGCATGTAATATGAAATTTGTCCATCAATAGAAGAAACAAACCTTTGATGTTATATTCAAATTGGTATCAGAGCCCTAGGTTTATGGCATTTGAATCTAGACTAAGTTATTAGTGTAAGATTGCTCTATTTATCTTCTGTTGCCTCTGCTTATTTGCCTTCATTGCATTTGTTATATACGAATACAATGCCTGATATTGAACAACAAGTTCAGGATACATATACCAGTGTCTATTGTTCATCTGGGTTTGGAACATTTGTCAAAGCAGTCTGTGTAATTGTTATCACAGAATCTAGCAGCGCTCGTTCCACAGATAACCCCCCTACGAAACTTGTTTGTTTCCTAGGTTCGTGGAGTTCAAGCACGCAAAACAAGGTGATTTTCACGCTACCTCGAAATGCGTTCCAAAGCCTCAAATAGTCAATTTGAGCATCCCCCTATGTTCACCTCGCGAAGACCTTCGAAACGAACTCCTTCGTGAAGCTTCACTGTTCATACTTAGTTAAAATTGCGAAAAATGCAATTGCACTGAAAAAGTGCACTCCTACTCACAAGCCAAAAATTGGCTAAGTATGAAAAAGTGTAGGGGCATTGATTTCCAGCACCCCTGCATGAAAGTGTTTTTGTCACTGAAATGTAATAGCACTGAAAAAGTGCACTCTTACACTTTTTATCCTGACTTAGTCATTTTCTTACCTTGGCGCGTTTCTTCATGCGTTTTACATTTTTCGCTTATCGGGCCACTTTTGGTGCCTCAATTAATTGATCGACTTAAGTGAGGTTTTTATGTTTTTCTTTCACTTAAAAGTGATTCTATTGTTTTATTTTCATTGTTTGTAATTTTCGACTACACTCCTTCTCAAGCTACAAAACACGTTTTTCCAAAGATCTTTTTGCACCAAGCGAGGGTTTTTCGAGTTCGCCATTTCAGGTACGTTTTTATTCTTTGTCTTCTCATTTATGCATTCTTTCTTGTTGAAAATCTATCAATACGTTTCCTCTTTGTGATTGTTTCGAATCTACTGCTATGCAAAACGCGTACTCTTTTTTCTCCATTCGCGTTTCTTGGTCTTGCGCGTTTTTCCCATACTTCCTCTTCATGGCACGTTGTGTGGCATCCTCCTCTTACTCACGCGTTTTTCTGTACGCCCTCACACAATGGAACTTTTATGACTTGTTTTGGCATGACTTTCTTCTCCCACGCATTTTTCTTTCCATTCTTTCAAACTCCAACGTTTTTTGTTTTAATGCCTTCCCACGTCGCCCTTTCAACAATGATTTGGTGCGAACATTAAAGAAACTCACATTTTGTGAGTAGAATTGCTTAGTTCTTATCCGCATTTACAATGGCGGTGAAATAAACTTCAAGTGCAACTCAATACACGAAAACAAGTTTTGTCTTTGAGCGTTCCCATGCTTCAAAATAGTCAAGGCGTCGTTTTCAAACATCATTGCATCTGTTTCCAGAATCATATTTCAAGTGCAGAGGCGCTGAAAAAGTGCGCTCTGGCATTTTGAAATTTATTCTAACACTCCAAATGCAGGAGCACTGTTTTTCAGCGCCCTTGCATCAAAGTCAGAATTCTCCAAAATGTAAGGGCGCTGAAAAAGTGCACCCTTACACTTTTCATAATTTTTCCTTGAAACACTTCAAACTTGCCCAATTCAGTCCTGAACCTCGCTCCTTCCATTTTGTGCATCGTTTTGCGTGCCTTGTCATCTGCTCCACGCTTGCTCATCATCGTTGCTCGTTTCGCACATTCCCATGCTATTTAACGACTAATGTTTGTTCTGGCTCGACACTTTGCAGTCTCTTTTCAAAGACCTTCAAAGTTGATTGATCAAAGTTCCAGTTGCTCTTGATGACTACTAGAAAACCTCCTTCTTCAAAAGCAAAAGGCAAAATGAAATATAAATATCAAGGTGTCTATCCGCCGACTGTAGTGGTTTCCAAGGTGGAAGAAATAAAAGACGCAGAGGTTGGCCATCAAGACTTGGTTGATTTTGCAAAGCAAACTGAGATGAAGCCTCTTCCTAACCCGATGAGAGCAATTGTACACAGTAACCTGCATTTGGTAGCTATGTTCCCTACTGCTGCACACAATACGGAATTTGTCCTTCAAGTGGCATCTCATTACATCAGGGAAAGCAAAAGTGTGATCAATTCTCCTGGGCACGAGATTTTAAGACTCGACCCTGACTTCTTTGACATTGTGTTTAAGGTTCCTCAAATGGAGAAATACATTGACATCTCTATACAAAAAGCACAAGAAGTCTTTGACGCTGATCCCAACAAGGCTAAAAACCTAATAAATACTCAATGGTTGAAGAAGCCTAGACAATCTGTTTCCAGATGGCCAAAGGGACTCTTGCGAAGTGATTTCAAGGATGACGTCAAAGATATGATCACAGTTTTAAGCAGAGTAAAAAGCTTGCCTGAATCATCCACTTTTCATGATTGGATGTATGAATACATTCGGATTATAAGAAGACAAAAAGTGCACATTGACTGGGGCACACAGATCAGTGATGAAATACATGAACAGCTGATCAATGCGCCTTCCACATTGAAATTCTATATGACTTCTTACCTGGTGTATGCAGCAGCTGTAATGAGGCAATTTCCAGGTCTATCCACAAAAGGGAATCGGATGTTGGTACCTATGTATAAATTCTTCTATCAATTGGAACTGAAGGAAAGCTTCCATCACTTCAGGCGGGTTACAGATGGTTTCTTCACACCTTTGCTTTTCAATCTTGATCCAGCTCTCGAAAGGAGGAGGGTATCTAATGAGGCCTATAAGGCGGTAAGTAAAGTTGGATGCTTATTTCTGCAATTCCCAACGTTTACTTATTTAAGAGTAGGGTGCTACACTGGCTGCCCTTACATGCTGCCACGTTATCCTTCGGATAAGTGGGTTCTCATGGAGACGTGCAGATAGCTGATTTCAGTGCATAAAGAACAAAGAAGTAACCACAAGCGTGGATTCAAGTTCCCACTGACAATCGGCAAATATACTATCCCAACTGTATAGAAAGCCAAATCTGTTTATGCTGAGATGCAAATCATGACAATCAAGACCTACAGGTATAGGTTTGATTTTGATTACCGGGATGTCAGAAGGCAATTACAAAAGGGTCATCATCACAAGTACCGTTTTGAAGACATCTGGGCTGATTGTAGAGATGAAGAAGCCATTCGCAAAATGGATTATTGCAGGTTGACTGTTCAGCAGATCAGAGACCTTGATATTGCTGACCTACAAGAGGATTTTACAGATCTTAGCGATATCATGAATGTTGTCTATGATGAACAAGAGCTTTCTAAAAGGCCATTGCCTACAATTCAATGGTCTAGGAAAGAAAGTACTAGCATGAGAGAGAGATTGAAGCCAATCCTAGCCAACACTGCAGAATGGTTACATAAGCATGGTTTTGAAATGAAAAGTTTCAGAAAAGATTCGGAAGGAGAAGAATCTAAAGCAGAAGCTCGCTGACAGCAAGAACTCCACATGAAAAATAAATTAGTGACTGTTCCCACTTCTTCACGAAGAGGTCCCAGGATCAAGTTTACTGTTGGCAAGAAAGATACCCAGTCCGTCCCAGAAGGAGAAACCATGGAATCCAATCCATCTTGCTCTAAAGGTACAAAGGTTGTTCCAGAGGAGATAGATTCTGATGAAGAAAGTACTTCCAGTGACCAATCCGCTGAAGATGAAGACTCAGCAGAAGCAGACTTCGATGCAGAAGAAGTTTCTGAAAGTGGGCAAGAGTCTGAAGAAGATTCTGAAGAAGAATCTGAAGGTGAACCAGAATCAGAGAGACAAGAGGGTGATCAACAGGAACCCAGGCATGATCAAGAAAGAACTACGTCTCCACCTAAGAATGCAGTTGAGGAAATTCCCAAAACGTCATCGCCTGTGATTTCTAGTGTTCCTCATACCCCTCCAAATTCAAGAACTCCTCCACCTCCTATTCCCTCATCACCCATTCCTACCACATGCATTCCTACAGTTGAGATATCCACTATTCCTGTAGCATCAACCCCGCTTGATACTCCGTCAATGACAAGCATTCATAAGGTTGATATACTGTCAAGTCCTCCATCATCCATTCCTAGCCTGTCTTCACCAACGTATGATATCACTTTTGAAAATGAATTCACTCGTTTCGTGAATGAGTCAATGCGTGATCAGCTCAATGTGCAGTCTACAGGAGCAATGATGACAGACACTTCTCCCATTGTCACAATACCCATGGTAACTTCAGGGGTGACAATGACTTCAGAAGTGACAACGATGACTGAGTTGACGGTGAATCCAGAAGTTCACACCTCCTTCCTTCCCCCTTGGCTGATATCTCAAGTGTCGAAGCGGAAGAAGAAAATGATCTCTCCAGAGGAGCTCGACCTCGAAGAGATAGTCCCTCCAAAGGCTAAAGGGAAGAAAAAGGCAAAAGTATACTCAAGGCTGAACGTTGACAAGACTGGCCACTAGTATGCGGAGATTGGCATACCACCGCAAGCAGAAGGGGATGTCAATATGGAAGACTACACGGTAACAAGAGTCCAGCTTGGCAAGGTTACCAATGAAAGTGCAAAAGCAGATGCGCAAGTGACATTGGATATCTTGGCTGGAAGACTGGATAAAATGGAGCAAGCTCGCAATATGTACAAACAGAGGGCAGAGCATTATGCCACTGTTGTAAAGAGACTTGCAGGATCTCCAACTAATGTACAACCGCTGACAGTGGTAAGTATTGAAGACCCAGCTATCAAGAAAGTTGAGAAGTTTGCCTCCAAAGGCAGGGTGTTGTATGATTTTGTTGAGAAGATCATAGAACATGGATCTCAGATCACAATTGCTGCGGACGAGAAAACTACCTTGTTGGCCAAGCTCACCACAGAGCTTGATAAAGAAAAAAGTGTACATTCCCAAGAGCGCAAAGATATGGAAAAATGCCTGTTGTCATGGTCACAGATGAAGCAGGTAAAGCTCAGTAAATTGGTGGAAGTCGGGGTAATTCCTGACAAAGAAAAATTCATTGAGGTAAGAGAATCCTTGAAACATCGAATTCAAGTAATTCAATCTCTTACGGAAGATCTCCACCAAGTGCAAGAAGATGTCGAAGGGCATCGTGTTATTCTTGAAAAAGGTATCAAGGAGTTACCAGGTCAACTTCTTGAGGAGAATCGTATCATCCTGCTGACCACCAAAATATCTCAGATCTTCAAGGAAGCCATCATGAAGTTGATTGACAGTGCAGACTTTTCAGAAGCCTCTTTGAACGTCATTTGTGATACAAGGCTCACTTTGGATAACCTGAAAACGCATCTTGATAGGTGCAAGAAGGTTCACTCATCTGCCATGAGATCGATCACGAGAATTCACACCATTGTGGATTACACTGTTGGTCCGGATGAGAAATTCGTGTATGAGACCAGGAAGAAATACGAAGACTTCCGCGCCCAAAGCAAGGAAACATGAAGAAGGTTCTTGATCTCCAGTGTTAGACATTTTCGATGCATCCCTTTATGCATCTTGTAAATATTTTCTGACATCTTATATGTCTTTTTGTAAATTGTAATTGCACCAAGTTCGAAGATGTAATCTTTTGAAAACAAATTACACTTTGACTTTGGTCAAAGTTAGGTGAGATCTCCTTAAATCGCTCACCTAACTTTCCTTGATTTCCTCAATTAGATTCCTAATTTTGCTCATCCCTCTTTCTATATAATGTGAGGGATTTCTATTGTAAAGTTTATCCTTTCGTATTTTGCAACGAAGTGCTGCCCTTTTTGAAGCAGAATTGTGAAACTTTGCGTTCATACTTTGTGAATGAAATTTGATCAATAAAGAAGAGAATTGCAAACCAGACTTTGCGTTGGATTCAATACTTTTATGAATTGATCTCATTTGGTGGTGATTAGCTTATGGAATCTGAAGGACTCTAAGTAATTCATGTAAACTTTGTGTTACATCCTTTATTTAGATTTTCATTTGTGTTTTGTTTATCTTTGGTTGAATGATCTACAAGACTTTGTGCTTGTAATTATTCATGCTCTTTGGATACTTTGGTTGGATAATCTACAAGACTTTGCGCTTGTAATTGTTCATAATGTTCGAGTAATTGCTGCGTCTAAGAAGACTTTATGCTTCTAACGTGACAAACGACACACTTTTCACAGATCCACCATTGAAAAAGTTGCGTAACGACTTTGTGCCTTTGTGAGCTTTCTTTTTTATTTTACTAGTTTATTGTTAATCATTTATGGTACCTTTACTCTTTTCTTTGACAAGATAGAGGTATTGGCATTACTGCTTGTTGTTAGTTTAGAGTTATTGTGAATTAAGAACTTCCAACAATGAAGCATTGTAAACATCTTCTCTGAAAAAAGAGAGAAGGATGAATGTGACACACCCCCCCCCACTTCGTAAGCATTGTGTACATTTTGTAATTACTTTGTTTGTTTTACTATCTCTTCTGTCAGCAGTAAGAAGGGTGCCTCCCCTTTCTGAGAGGAGAGATTCACATCTCACATAGTTGTGGCTGAAGTCCTAGTTGTGTAATCTATTGAAAAGCTGATTACATAATTTTCACCCAATAGTAATTATTGTCATTATTTTGGTTCTGGTTTGGACATTGGAAAAGCTGCTGCCTCATTAGGTCCTATCAGTCATTTATTGAAGAATTCAGTTTTGAACAAAAGTAGCTATCGCGAGTAGCTGTGGACCTGCAATAAGACCATAAATCCCGTGTTGAAGCCGAAGGACAGGCGTGTGAAGGGTGAGCAATAAGACAGAAAACGTAGCAGCAAAAGCTTGAGCAAAACCAAGTAAGTTCTAATCTCTCCATAATGGCTAGTCAGCGCTCTATGAATGCAAGCAGTTCTCTTTCCTCTGTTATCCACAATCATTTCCAAGATAAAGAAGAACTAGTAGACGAAAATGGCAATTTCAAGTTTCCAGATGTTAAAATATCTGATTTGTATCCGGAAAAGGGCATAAAGCCTAAAATGATGAATTCTATAAGGCAATCAGAAATAAATCTTAAGAGTTTCTGGTGTTGGTATCTGTCCAATCTATCTTCCATTTTTGCTCCCTGAAGACATTAAGAGATGGAAAGAAAAAGGTTTCTTTCATGTGTATTTTTCATGGGTTGACATCATATTACATCCTCACTTCAATTACGATATAGGTGCTGAATATTCTGCCAGTCTTATAGATACCCGATGTAGAGTCTGGGATCAAGCCGTTATCGGTCAATTTAGAGGTCGCCTGGTTAAATCCTCTGACGAAGAACAAGGTGGTGATGCTAGATTGTCTATTAAACCAAACTTCACCATCAATCTTGATGATAAATATGTACAATCTGCATTCTATCTATTGTTGCAAATAAAAGGCATTATCCTCCAACCAGATTCTGTGTATGCTACTATAGGTGGTAGGTGTGTATATAGGTTATTAAATACAGTTTTCCCTCCTTCCAAGTTTTCCGCTAGGGTAAGTTATACAGATGCAAATAAAAATTTTGATGATTTTGGAAGACATATAGATGCAACTGGTTTTGACATTGGTTTTCCTATCATAGAAAAACTTATAAACCAATCTCAGCAGCCTAAATTTCAAGAACTGCCAGTTCCATCTAGGCATATATTGTCTGAGAAACCCCGAACGCAAAGTCATAGGCTTGCCAGTATAGATCTTAGAGCTCTTCCTGATGAAACTCTATTTAAGCAACCGGAAGCCTCGACCAATGGACGACCCGGCATGTCCACAAGATCATACTCCATGTCACGCAATTTCCCAAGCACATCCAATAAACCATACCTTGACTATAATCCTGAAGAATCTTTAGGACCGAGTCAATTCCCCATGTATAAACAACCATCTGTAAATTCTTATCCTTCCCAAGCATCTTTGGCTACACTCTCTGATCTTAGCAGTAATCCAAAATTCATGGATAAGCTAGCACGATAGGTCTGTCGAAAACTTGCCCTGACCCCAAAAGAAGAGCAAAAAACAGATCAGAAAGGAAAAGGGATCAAGCTCACAAAGATGGGAGAACGAAATTGTATGATGAAAGAAAAGGTGCCTAAGTCAAAGCTCCCAACGGCAAGAACTGAGAAAAAGAGCATATATAAGATGGAATTGAATAATCAAGAACAGGAAATCTTAGGTTATGAACCTGGTAGATGGCCAACTCCTGAAACTTTTACAATGATCAATTCTGACAAGAGACTGTGGGGAAGATATGAAGCACGACTTCATACAGACCTGGTAAAAAGCAAACGAACTCTGAAGCCTAGAGAAATTGGATGGTGCAATGGATGATTTCTGCGCAAGATAATTTAGACGACATGGCAGTAGATGTTAGATTTAGTGGTGATTTAGCTCTAGAAGCTGTAAATAAATTAGATATTGTTTCTGAAGATCAACAAAAGGCTTTTACTTCTGTAAAAAATGTTGAGCATTATTGTTCTACTCTGTTTAATGACATAGCCAGTGTCAGCTATGATATAAAAACGGTCCATAATAGTGTGAAGACAGTTATCTCCACACAACAACATCTAGATAACTACCTTACTCATATTTATGATGATCAACAGAATAATGAGACTACAAGAAAATTCAATGACTTAGAAAATAAGACCCTCTTAGATTTTGTTGCTAAAAAATTAGAAACAAACCTTTAATGTCTATTTTTCCACCCAGAGTAGAGCATCAAGAAGGCAATGAGCACACATTGATAGCGATGTAGGAACAACTCAGACAGGACTGGGTTGATGTAGGTCCAAGTTTCCAACATGATATCTCCCTCTATGACTATATGGACCTTAAGATGGGGCATATGCCCAACAAAGTCAACAAAGAGCACCACAATGATCTTAGGAGGAAGGTTGGTAAATTGACCTCGCCCTTCTTTGATGGTTTGGGGAAGACTTCAGCACATGCTTGGGTTCAAAAGGTTGATACATACTTACAATTGAATCCGATGCCAAAGGAGAAAGCAATCAAAAACGCCGCCATACATTTAGATGGGATTGCTCATGAGTGGTGGCATCATGGTATGGTCACCATGGGCCATGATCAAATCACATCTTATGTAGAGTTTACAGAAAGATTAATTGAGAGGTTTGATAACAAGGACCCTGAAACTCCATTTGAAATAGTGAGGATCAGTTGATAGTTACATTGCTGATTTCCAAAGAAAATGCACAGAGAAAGGTGTCAAGTCACGTGGCTAGAAGATGACCAAACAGATCCACTCAGATCAAGAACCCGTGCCATTTCCCGCCTAGTCGACCTGCTCTGATACCATATTACGATAAAATCTGTGTTGATGAGTATAGCAGCATCATCCGATTCCTTCCAGCACGAATCTCTTGGAGAAAATAATTAAATCAGCTATTTAATTGTTCTATACGATTTTCTTGAAGAGGCACTTCATTTCATAAATAATGATTAAATATATTTAATGAAGAGATGCGAATTAAATGAGTAGACATATTTTTTGAGGTGGCCGACTTATTGTTTAGTAAAAGATATATTTATTATTAAGGCCGACTTGCTACTTTGTAAAGGCACATCTCTCCCATTACTTGGTATATAAACACCATCATTTGTAATCCATTCAGCATTCAGTTCGATTCATTTATTCTCTAAAGTGTGAATTCATCTTGGAGCAGTGTGAGTTCATCATATGTGCAGTGTGATGTTGATAAAGACTACAGTTCTGTGTTTGCATCATCTGTTGGTGCATTATTTTGGCCTCACTTATTGGCCTCATTTGTAAAAGTGTTCTCTTCAAGAATCAATAATATAAGAGATATTATTGGCTGGGTTTTTCTCCCTCAAGAGGAGGGCTTTCCCAGGGTATCTGTTGTGTATTGTGTTGTGTTTTTTGAATTAATTTTCTATGCACTTAATCCGATCATTAAATTTAACATGGTATCAGAGCGGGTTTGAGAAGATTGTGATCAGATTTGATTCTACAGCGATACTCTATTTATATTCTACAGCGATACTCTATTTTCTTCGTTATAATTCTTTGTCTATCTCTACCTCAATCAAGATGGTGAACGGATTGAAGATCGAGGATAGACTCGAGGGAGCATCCAACTATACTTCATGGAGGTTTAGAATCATGCTCACATTGGAAGAGAATGATTTGGCTGAGTTTGTGGAGACCAAAGTTCCTGAACCTAAAGAAGAAGAAGAGAAGTTGCAATGGAGGAAGAAAGACATCAAGGCGAAGAAGTTGTTGGCTGATTCCATCAAAGACCATATTGTTTCGATTGTCTCCAAGTTGAAGACTGCAAGGGAGATGTTCAAGACATTAGAGGAGATGTATGAAATCAACAACACTAGTCGGGCTCTTGCACTGAAGCAACAACTACACCATGTGAAGATGGCGAAAGGAGAAACAGTGATTGCCTACTTCATGAGGATCTCGGAGTTGAGAGATCAGCTCTCTACAAGTGGTCATGTGGTTGATGATAAAGATCTAACGATGCTTGCTCTCAATGGTCTTCCATTATCATGGAAGTCTTATATTCAAGGAATTAGTGCAAGATCCAAACTTCCGAAGTTCGATCGCTTGAGGGCCGATTGCATTCAAGAAGAGTCAAGATTGGTGGCTAGAGGCGTTGGTCAAAGTTCATCTAATGAAGATATTCATGTTCTCGCCTCCCAAGCTTCGAAGGAGGGAAAAAATGGAAAGAAAGGATTCTTCAAGAGGAATCAAGATAAGGGAAATAATGGTGCTCCCCCCTCCAAGAAAAGAGAGATTTGTCCAAGATCCAATGCTTTAGGTGTCATAAGTTTAGCCACTTTGCTAAGCATTGTCCAACTAGACCTAAGCAACAAGCCACCGTTGCAGATGTTGATGATGCTTCTCTGCAGAAGGATACATGCGAATACTTATTCTACTCGACATTGTCAAGCAATGTACCCACCGACACCAACACTTGGCTAATCGACAATGGTGCTTCACGACACATCACGGGGTTCAAGGAGCACTTATCAAGCTTGGTGGAGAGAGATTCATCCGAACAAGTCATCATTGGAGATGATGCTAGCTACTCCGTGAAAGGGATTGGGACCTCTACACTTCATTTGGATTCTGGCATCACACTTCAATTGAGCAATGTTCTTTATGTTCCAGGAATCAAGCGTAATCTCATTTGAATTTCAGCCTTGGAAGATAAAGGATATCAAGTTGGCTTCTCCAAAGGCAAAGTTCTAGTGTGGATAGAGAATTCTAGCTTGAAGGATGCTCAAGTAATTGGAGTTAGACATGAAAGTCTTTACAGGCTTTGCACGCGTCCTCTTCAAGCGTTGGTCCATGATTCTTCAAGTCTGTGATGTTTGGCATCGGAGACTGGCTCACCTACACTTCCGAGCCTTACCTATCATGGAGAAGATGGTCTCAAGCCTTCCGAAGTTCAATCAGGAGCATGAAGGAACTTGCAAAGGTTGTGCATTAGGTAAGAATATAAAAGCTCCTTTCCATAGTAGAGAAAATAGATCTAAGTGCATTTTAGACCTTATTCATTCTGATTTATGTGGACCTATGTATGTTTCGTCTTTGAGTGGATTCTTGTATTATGTTTTGTTTATTGATGACCACTCTAGAAAGACTTGGATTTATTTTTTGAAAATTAAAGAGTTTGAGGAAGTGTTAGGAAGGTTTAAGCAGTTCAAAGCCCTGGTAGATAATCTTTCTAGTAAAAGAATCAAGGTCCTCGATCAGATAATGGTGGAGAATACACCTCTGGCTTTAGGGATTTTTGTATTGATGCAGGGATTAAGAGGGAGTTTTGGGTCCCCTATAATCCTCAGAATGTGTTAGAAAGAAACAACAGACGATCGTGGAAGCGAAGCCATGACCAGATTTGCAAACTTCTTCAGAAGCTTCCAAGACGGTTGTATATGTTCAGACGAAGTCCTCACAAGGTCTTGGAGAATATGACTCGGAAGAAGCCTTTACAGGGAAGAAGCCTGAAGTTCATTTGAGGATCTTTGGATGTCCTCTATGTTCATGTTCCAAAGGAAAAGAGAACTAAGTTGGAGCCTTCGGCAAGAAAGGAATATTTGTGGGCTACAGTGAGACATCAAAAGCCTACAGGATATACATTCCAAGACAGAAGTTGATCGAGATCAATAGGGATGTCACATTCGAGGAAGATGTTGCATTCAGGAGATCGGGGCATTCATATGGAGATCGATAATGAAGAGTCTCCTAAGGATATGGACGTTGACCATACTCCGAGATTCAGAGGGAGACTTCGGAACCAAAAGAAGATATTGATCTGTTGAACCCTTGGAACCTACTGATGGGCCTACTGACATTGTTATTGGGAGAAAGAGACCTCTATGGGCCAGGCGTGCTATGCAAGAGGCTGAAAGTTTTGCAGCTCCTAGAGGCACATTCAGAGAAAGTAAAAGGCCACATAAGTTCTCCAGTTATGTTGCCTTACTGAGTCAGATTATTGAATCCGAGCCTACCTGTGTTGAGGAAGCTTCCAATCATCAGGTTTGGAGACATGCTATGGCAGAGGAGTATCAGTCAATTCTTAAGAATGATGTTTGGGACATTGTTCCTAGACCCAAGGGCAAGTCTGTGGTATCTTCAAAATGGCTTTTCAAGATCAAGCATGTTGCAGATGGGAGCATTGAGAAGTACAAGGCAAGATTTGTGGCTCGTGGGTTTTCTCAAAAAGAGGGAGTTGATTACGAAGAAACATTTGCTCCTATTGCTCGCTATACTTCTGTCAGAACCATCATTGCTATTGCTGCATCTAGAGGATGGAAGATTCACCAGATGGATGTGAAGACAGCATTTCTAAATGGTGTGATTGAGGAAGAAGTTTATATTGAGCAACCTGATGGATTTGAGGTTCATGGGAAGGAGTCTCATGTTTGCAAGCTGAAGAAGGCCTTGTATGGTCTTAAGCAGGCTCCTCGAGCATGGTACGAAAGTATTGATCGTTACGTGTCAAGTTTGGGTTTCTTGAAGAATGATGCTGACTCTAATCTCTACTTCAAGGTAATCAATGGTGAAGCATTAATTTTGGTCTTATATGTTGATGATTTGATTCTTACAGGAGAAGATCACCTGATTCTCAAGTGTAAGAAGGAGTTGACTTCTAAATTTGAGATGAAGGACCTTGGGCTTATGCAATACTTCCTTGGCTTAGAAGTCTGGCAGAAACCAGATGAGATGATTCTAAGTCAAGGGAAGTACACCATTGATATACTTAAGAGATTTGGTATGATGGATTGCAAATCCATGACTACACCTATGGAGACCAACCTACATAAATTGAAGGAGGCTGCAGCTAGCTCAAACTTGGTGGATCCAACATTGTACAGACAGCTTATTGGGTCCTTGATGTATCTAGTTAACACTAGACCTGATATCTGTTATGCTGTGAGTGCACTTAGTCAATTCATGTGTGAGCCAAGACAGATACATCTTGTTGCAACTAAACATATCCTGAGATACTTGTGTGGCACAGTTGGATATGGGTTGAGGTATTCTTCAGATGTAGACTTGGAGTTACATGGTTATACTGATTCTGATTGGGCAAGGTGTGTCACAGATCGGAAGAGCACCTCTGGTTGTTGCTTCAGTTTGGGTTCTGCTATGATATCCTAGTGTAGCAGGAAGCAGTCATTTGTAGCATTGAGTACAACAGAGGCAGAATATATTGCAGCTTGTATGGCAGCTCGGGAAGCAGTATGGCTTCGTAAGCTCCTTGCAGGATTGTTTGGACAATCAATGGAGCCTACTATCATTCATTGTGATAATCAGAGTTGCGTGAAGCTTGTTGTCAATCCTATGTTTCATGACAAAACCAAGCATGTTGAGATCAAGTACCACTATATTAGAGATATGGTACTGTGGAAGGCTATACAATTGAGGTATATCAGCACTGATGAGCAGACGGCAGACATTCTCACCAAGCCTCTTTCCAGAATCAAGTTTGTGTACTTTCGAGATAAGCTTGGTATGGTGGAGAATTCAGCCTTAACTGAGAAAGAGTCTCAACATCAGTGAACCTGTTTAATGAGTTCTTCTCTGTGAGAGAAGTTCAAGGTGAAATCCCTTGATTAATGAGTTCTTCTCTATGAGAGAAGTTTGAGGTGAAATCCCTTGTTAATGCATTTCTCTTTGAGATTTGAGGTGAAAGCCCTTGTTTCCACCCTCTGAGAGAGTCATGGTGGATGTCATGTGTGTGACTCCATGACAACATCTTGTACTTGTGTTTCACCCTCTAGGAGAGCCATGGTGAAAGTCATGTTGAGGTGACAACACCACGCAAGTGATGAATACTTGTACACACCATAGCATGGTTGTAGCCATTATGGTTGATATTGTGTTGAGGCGATATTTGATATCACGATGAGGTGATATTCTTCTTTTACACATTTGGTTGTAGCCATTGTGGTATACATCACATTGACGTGATATGTCTTGTGCAGCTGGAAGTACTCTCCCTAGCTAAGAGGGAGTGTTGATGAGTATAGTAGCATCGTCTGATTCCTTCAAGCACGAATCTCTTGGAGAAAATAATTAAATCGGCTATTTAATTGTTATATACGAGTTTCTTGAAGAGGCACTTCATTTCATAAATAATGATTAAATATATTTAATGAAGAGATGCGAATTAAATGAGGAGACATATTTTTTGAGGTGGTCGACTTATTGTTTAGTAAAAGATATATTTCTTATTGAGGCCAACTTGCTACTTTGTAAAAGCACGTCTCTCCCATTACTTGGTATACATACACCATCATTTGTAATCCATTCAGCATTCTGTTCGATTCATTTATTCTCTAAAGTGCGAATTCATCTTGGAGTAGTGCAAGTTCATCATATGTGCAGTGTGATGTTGATAAAGACTATAGTTCTGTGTTAGCAGATTATATGAGATAAAATCTGTGTTTGTATCATCTGTTGGTGTATTATTTTAGCCTCTCTTATTGGCCTCATTTGTAAAAGTGTTCTCTTCAAGAATCAATAATATAAGAGATATTATTGGCTGGGTTTTTCTCCCTCAAGAGGAGGGTTTTCCCAGGGTATCTGTTGTGTATTGTGTTGTGTTTTTTGAATTAATTTTCTGTGCATTTAATCTGATCATTACATTTAACAATCTGAATTAATTAAATTGAAAGAGGCAATAGCACTCTTTATAGATTTTACAATACAAAAAATCTGAAAGGAATCGAGAAGATTCAAAAAAGAATATAAGGTAACTAAAGCTAACAAATAGAAATAGAAACTATCTATTTTACACTATTGAGCATTAATAAACTAAGTAAATTTTAATTCAATAAATACAACTATACAATTCCCAAGTCGGAGCCCTTTCTGAGAACATAATCAAGTTGACAAGTCAAGACAACATTCTTTAAACGAGGGAAGTTGGGAAATGAGGTCACATTCCTTCACAAAATTGTGTAAGAGCGGCCTTCAAGGCACTAAAAGGTGATAAATCGAAGGATAGAAGTTGAGCCAAGGTTGTATAAAAGAAAATTTGAAGGCGAAACAAGTGCGTGGAAGGCTGAAGCTAAAGGAAGAATTGAGGATTCCTGTGTGGTCGAGAGTGTGAGAGAAGCACCAAAACATTCGAATAAAACTCCCTAGCAAGCAAATTCCAAGCACTAGGTTTGCATCAAAATAAAATCATGGTAATCCCTAGTGGAGAAAAGGAAAAGTTGCCCAAGTTTACAAGAAATGGATCAAAGGATCCTATACGAACACTATAAGACTTGTGAAACAATTTGGACAGAAAAACCTCCACAAAAAGACCTCTTGCATTGGGATAAATTTGGGCATCACCATCCAATATAGGGCACCAAGTCTTTGTTATCCAGCGATGCAACTAGGCAAGGCATGACCAAAAGCCTCGAAACCTACCAATCAGGCCCTTCTCTACAAAGTATATTTCATTTTCAGCCACTTCACTCACTAATACCTCTCCAAAGGTTACAGTTGGGGTCATGCTTGCACAACAAAGAGGCTAGGGTTTTCGCTCCAAGCCTTGAGCCATCACTCCACCGCCCATTCTCCTTGCCAAACCAGCAAACATCTCCCTCCTAAATAGCGCTAGTGAAGGTCGTCCATCCTGAAACAGATCTGTGGCAGAAAGATTCTGCAATCTCCCACACCCATCATCCTGCCTTTGACCCTAAACATCGCCAAAAACCCTAGCAAGGGCGAGCAGTGGCAGCATTTCGGAAGCAAGCCTACATATAGTTCATTTAATAATATTCTAATTATTATATTAATCTTATAATATAATTATAATATACTAATAGAATAATATATTAATATATTATAATTATATTATATTAATACATATTAATATATTATATATATTAATATTTTTTTTAAATCTGATTTTTTGCCAATTTTTTCCCAATTTTTAAAAAAATCTTATACTTTTGATTTGCCAATTTTTCCCCAAACGATTTTTTGCTGCTATGATTTATATTATTAGAATATAATGTTAATATTATTTAATATTCATATATTGATTACTTTATTTTCTTTATTTTTATTTCTATTTATTTATTTTTGATATATTTAAATCTGTGTTACACGGGGACGCGTCCCCTGCCCCAAAACCCCCTGTACCCGTCCCCATCCGTCCCGGGGACGGGGGGACGCATCGGGGACAGTCCCTGGCCGTCCCCTAAATTGAGAAATTAATAGGAAACGAGGGGGGACGTTTCCTCTCCTCTGGGAACGTTCCCCCGTCCCCGGGGATGGCAGGGGACGTTGGGAACGTCCCTCGCTATCCCCAGGGATGGCTTATTGTCCCCCGCGCATAAAACATAAAATCACAATTTTTGTTTTTAAAAAACATTTTATACTGCGTTTTTTGGCGACGTCAAAGGAAGAAAAATAATATGAAACCTAAAAAAGTTTCTTAAAAGTCATAAGCTATCAAATATGATTCATTTATATTGTTAATATTTGGCTCTCAAGCAAAGCGCAGCTAAGGCTAGGGCGACGACTTCACAATTTGAGTTCACAGTTCACACAGCAAGGGCAATTCACACTAAAAGATCAGTCTAAATAATTTTATGCCTTTTTCTTCCTGCATTTGGGCATTTAACAGAGGCGTTTTTGCATTTGAAAGAGCCATGAAACAATTTTTTTCAAGTTTTGTTTCTCACGCCTAGGGTAAAGTCACGGCTGCTTCTATTTGTGCATTTTTTCCTTCACTCAAGCTACATTTTGGGACGCCTTGAGGAGCTGGGAGCTGCATTTTTCTTAGTTCCATTTCCTACTTCCAGGTTTGAGATTAAATTTTTTTTTTAAATTTGCTTCTGTATTATGATATTAGCTTATCTTTTTTTTAATTTTTAATAATAATTTTTGCTTTTATTTTCATTTTTGTTTTCAATGTTGATTCATTGAATAAATGATTTGGTATAATTTTTACAAACTTTCAGATTTTCAACCAGCATACAAACTTCATATTTTAAAAAATAAAGAAGAAAAGCCATACAAATTTCAAAATGAGCAGCAACAGCAATGGCAGTGACAGTTATGAGGGTGAGGGTAGTGAGAGTGAAAATGAAGTTCAAAGAATGTCATTAGATCCTTCTTCTACTTCTGAAAATCCAACCCATGCTTCTTCAGACCATTTTGCATGCCCTGTACCCACTCTTCAAAGATTTACAAAAGGCCCTTTCAACCGCAACAAACCATTGCGTCAGTTTGCCACAGATGTGACTGTCAACAAGCAAAAAAATTCAGGGGGCGGCAAGAAATGGCTTTGTCATGTTTGTAAATCTACTTACCATGGGAGCTATACTAGGATTAGAGGCCATCTAGTGGGTGACTGTGGAAAAGGTGTTAGAGTTTGTACAGCAATAACATTGGAGCAGCAGCTTCAATTTGCAAAGTTGGCTGGATGTAGTGATGACCAAATCATTACCATTCAAAATAGAAAACGACCATTAGCTGATTTGCAAGGCTCTTCCAATGTATCAGTTTCAGAGACTTGTGATAGAGGGAAGAAGAAAGCAAGTGAGAAAACTTCAATCATGGGGTTGATGAATACACAAAAACGTGAGCAAGCTGATGATGCAGTGGCCAAATTCTTTTATGCACATGCTCTTCCATTTCATTTGGCAAGGTCACCTTATTTCAAAACTATGGTGAAAGAAATATTGTCAGTTGGATCCTCTTATGCCCCCCCTGGAGAACATAGATTGCGTACCTCCCTCCTTGACAAACAATATTCAAAAGCTACCTTGTTGATGGAGGAGATGAGGCAGACATGGCTTAGGACTGGTTGTTCCATTGTCATGGATGGGTGGACTGATATTCAACATAGGCCACTCATTAATGTTATTGTTACATGCCCTGCTGGTTCATACTTTCTTCGAGTTGTTGATTGTTCTGGGAAGCATAAGGATGCTGATTTTCAGTTTGGCATTTTGAGGGAGGCTGTAGAGGAGGTTGGGCCTTCTAATGTTGTGCAGGTTGTGACAGATTCAGCTCGTGTTTGTAAGCTAGCTGGTTTGATGATTGAGAATGCTTACAAACATATTTTTTGGACTCCATGCTGTGTACATGCTTTGAATAATGCTTTGAAAGACATTGGAAAAATAGATTGGGTGAGGGCAGCAGTTGCAGAGGCTAGAGGCATACAAATGTTTGTATGCGACCATCACACTTCACATGCACTATTCCGGTCTTATTCAAAGAAAGAATTCCTCAAACCAGTTGAGACTAGATATGCTAGCTACTATATTTTGCTGGAGAGGATGTTGGAGGTCCAAGATGCTCTACAAGCCATGGTTGTTTGTGCAGATTGGAAAAGGTGGAATCTGTCGAAGACAAATGAAGGCAAGGAAGTGAGAGATAGAGTACTTAGTGAAACTTGGTGGGCCACTATCAAGTAAGAAATCTGAAAATTTAAATTGTTTTTGAAATTTTGAATTTGTTACACTTTGTTTTACTTTGTAGTTTGTATTTTATTATTTTAAAAGTTCTAATATTTAATTTGTTGCTTGTAGGTATATTTGCTCTTTCATATCACCAGCTGTGAGGGTAATCCGGTATGCAGATACAGACTCTCCTAACTTGGGAGAGATATATGAGACTTTTGATAGCATGCTTGACCAAATGAAGCAAGCTATTCGTCAAAAGGAACCTGAGTTGAGATTTTATGAGGACCATATTAGGCCTATTGTGACAAAGAGGTGGAACACAATGAATACCCCTCTTCATATGCTTGCCTATGCTCTTAATCCGAAGTGGTATGTACCTAGACCTGGCAGAATGCTTCCTTCTGAGGATGACGAGGTGATAGAGGGGCTTACAGCAGCCCTTCGTAAAATGTATACCGATGAGATAGCAACCATTATTAGAGAGCAGTGGCTTATGTTTGCTGATCTTCAGGGTCCTACATTCAGCAAACCAGAAGCTAGGACAGATAGGGCCACCATTGCACAGAACAACCCCATTGGATGGTGGAAATTTCATGGGAAGGACACACCAGATTTGAAACAACTTGCCATTCGTTTGCTTTCACAGATTGCTAGTTCCTCTGCTGCAGAGAGGAATTGGTCCACCTATGGCTTCATACACTCCATTAAGAGGAATAGGCTTACTTCAAAACGAGCTGAGAAATTAGTTGCAGTTCATAGTGCCTTGAGACTTCAGGACCGTCAGACTACTGAGTATCGGCAAACTCCAGCAGCACGATGGGATGTTGATCCTGAGGACGTTAGACAAATTGATGAGGATGAGGTGCAACCAGGATTGGTCGGGCTACCATTGGATGATCCACTCTTGCCAGAAGATGATAGTGACTCAGATAGTTCTCAATCTTTTGATATTGATAGCCCGAATGAGGCTTAATTTCATAGACTGTTGGAACTTTGAACTTTGAGACTTTTGGATGCATGTTTGAAACATTTGGATATTGATATACCATGGTTTTATTGATGTTTCATATTGCTATGATACATTTTATAATGCTAATGACATTTATGATTTATTATGTTGTTACTTGTTATGCTACTACTCTCGCGATTTATTATATTGGTGTGAGCAATTATTAATTTATTGACATATATCTCTCTCTTTCCCTCTCTCTGTCTATAATATAATAATATATTAATAAATTTTGAAAAAATCATATATATATATATATATATATATATGTATTTTGTATGTCACCGTTCCCTAAAAATGGGCCCCTAGGAAACGTCCTGGAAATGCGTCCCCAGCCGTCCCCCCGTCCCCGTCCCCAAAAGGACCTGGAACACAGATTTAAATTTGATATTGTTATTATGAGTATTTTTATATATTTATAATATTATATTATATATAGTATAGCCATGGTTTGAACCAAAAGCCTATACCTAACCCCATAACCAAACAGACAACTATGGATTCAGGTGACCATAAATCATAGAAAATAAAGTGAATGAAATAAAGGTCTGAAACTGACTAAGTCCATCGTTGTCATTGGTTGCAGTCAGTGATGATTATTCTTGAGCAAAGAATTTTTAATTAACTTGTGGCCCCACTTGAGACACCAACCAGCACCATTAGAGCAGGGGAGACATACAGTTTATTTAACCAATAAACTGAAGGAAAAGCAACATCAAATCATCCTATATGGCTGTGTTCATACAAGGTCCCAGGGATGTAGTCAGAAGCACAGGAGCTAGTATAGCATATTCTAAGCATCATGAAACATATTGTAATTGTTCCAAAGTGAACAAATATCTCTGTATCTCTGACATGTTCTGGCAGGAGTAAATGTTGTTCTAATTTTTCTCCATGGAGTTTGCTACACCAAGAGGATCTCTTCATGTTAAATATTTAAGCTTTCATATGGACACGTGTTTGCTTGTATTTATGTTTGATGAATTCTATGGCTGTTTTCCTGCACACATGATCTCGAAAATTCTGGATTTTTCTTTCAATATAATTTATAGATATTTAACTACAGACAGAATGTTAAGAAGAGTGGAATCAAAAAAGTACTCTGCGTTTCTTGTTAAAAAAAATATATTTGGTAAATTGTGCTTATTCAAAGAATAGGCATTTAGTAGTTATGGATCACCTCCACTAACAATCATGATCAGTAACTTGCTTATACAAATGAATTAGTCTCCTAATAACTCCATTGCTTCCACACAAAAAAAAAAAAAAAAAAAACTTAGAAACTTTCAGAATAAAGTTATATATGAATGTACAATCAAGCATTATCGTCTAAAAATTATGTTCATGTATGGTTCAAAAAAGTGTTGATGTTCATTATTTTGTAATGTCCCCTTTTCGCTGACATCAATTGTCAGAGGAGATTAGCCTATAATTCTGACCCTCATAGGCTAATGAGGATGGTTAGGGGGTCTTTTGGGGATTGTATCGTCTCCAGTGTTCAAAAACTTGCAGCTTTGGCTTTCGTTTGAAGTCTCCAAGACTCCGTATACTCAACTTACTATTTATAGTAAGTTAGGAATGGATAGAGAGGAACCCTTACTATTTTTAGTAAGGTGTGTGGTCGTATGCAGCTCCATCAGCTTAGCTCCCAGTTCAGATGACACTCAAAAATAATGAGTATTCATAGAGATATTAATGTTTATTTGGCTTAAATAAACATTAATTATTTAAAAGATTATAATATTAAGTTGTAACTTAACTTAATATTGAGGGTCAATTCATCATTAAAAGGGGGCCATATTATTAATTAAATATTGGGCACCAATTCCAAAGTATTTAATGAAATATTAAAAGGGATGAAAGAAAATAACATTTAATGATATTAAATGTGCCTTTTTGGAGAAATTCGACTTTCTCAAGAAGGCTTATATATTTTACTTTGGAGTCATTTTTCATTTATTCGGTTGAGCATTTTGGTGTTGTTGAGTTTTGTCTAAGAGAGGAATCCAAGGATTTTTGAATCGGTTTTCCATTGGAAAACGTTCACTCTCCATTGTTGCAGCCTTTTGAAGTAGTGAGATATCTACTGAATTTGGCATTCAGGAGATCTTCATCCAGAAGTTCTATTGTGCTTAAAGGTGAAGTATTTATCTAGGGTTTTGCGATTATTGAAGGACTATCAAGTGCAGACTTGAAGATTCATCATTGTTAGCCATTAAAGAGCAGATTGCAAGCTCTTATCTGCTGCTACAGTACCCGCTACAGTGTTGAGGCATTTGAGAGAAACTAATACAAGGGTTTTGTAGGGCATTTAAAAGGGTTTCAGGCAATTCCATGAGGGCTTAATTACAGCTTTTGAGGTCTGATATTACACAGAATTTACCAGCTGTAAGTATCAATTTGTGATCAGATTTTTAAAAAGAAAACATCCTACAGCCAGCCGTACCCTTCTTGGGCCTAGCGTACTTTCTCTAGGGCAAACCGCTTGGTTATTGGGCCTGTTTTCTCTACCAACAGGGGCGGCCAGGTATGCTGCTGCTACAGCAGCAATAAAACGCAGGGACAAAGCTTTTATGTGGGGGCTGCATGGGACTTCTTGTGGCTGCAGACACTATATACCAGGTTTTCTCTAAAAATCAGTCTTATCTGAATGCTTGGCATGTCTAAATTGTAATTCAATAAGGGTTTTAATAACAATAAGGAGCTTTTATTTGCATTGCATGTTTGCTTGAATTTGTAAATCCTTTTCTGATTGCCTGGCAATATCTTGTGAAAAACATATATTTGTTATAAAACCCTCAAAAAAATTGCAAAACACAAAAAAGCAGAAACAAGGTTACAGAAGTTAGAGCAAGACAAGATCTTACATATTTCCACCATAAATTCACATTAACATTGCAGGTAAGTTCAAATGAAGCAATATGAATATCAACCCATAAATTTGAGTGTTGCCTCCAGCACAAACAACCCCTACCTTACCACCATGTTTGTTTAGCTCAGAAATGTCAGCAAAATAGCCTCTGTTTAGCTCGTCCCCACTGCACTACAATAGGTCCAAACACCCAAAATCGATATTAAAAATTAAAAACAAAAATGTTTAAGATAAAAAAGAATAGGCTTTGTGACTCTATATCTCAAAAACTTGAACATTTCTCTGCTATCCCCATCCAAAAACTACGAAAGACTTCACCAGAAATAAAACTTCATTACATCTAATATAAGATCATTATGAATAGTAAATACTTTGATTTACTCTCAAAGATGGAGAACATGTGTTAAAAAGAAATAGATTTTCTCAAATCTAGTATCAAGTTTGACGCATAGCTCATTCTAAATAAGAAGCCTAATTTGCTTAATTTATAGACAACTTTCACAAACTCATGTATGTGAATATATTTACTGTCATAATGTGTAATATAATACTGGGATTGCTACCATAATTCATATATAACTAAATTCAGATCTCAACAAATTGTTGGAAGTTTGAAATTTTCAAAATAGTAACAACCTCCCAAGGGATATGCATACTCTCCTTGAAAAGCACTTTCTAATGTCTCATGAAGTCAATGACGTCTACAATTATGTATCAACGTTTTGATATGTCAGTAATAAATATACCAACACTCAGATAAACAATAAATAGACATGAATGCCACTGAGATCATGGACCATAGCTGAAATCACAGGGGCGCAATCTTCGTTCTGAATTAAGCTCACTGTAGACAATAAACACTTGCTATAGATGATTACTGATCATTTTCCCTACCATTCTTAACGTATTACCATTGTTCTGCATGTCACAATAGACAATGGTTCAATCAATTTAAGGGGAGAGCTCAGCACAATAATATTTGTTAAGGGAGACCCATGCTTCATACTGTTAATGCACTAATCATTGTTAATGCATGTTCAATCCTGTAATATCCGACTAATCATGTCATTAGTTGAAGGAGCCTCCACAGGCCCAAATGGACAGGTAATAACTAATCTCCATAGTTACAGAAAGTTAAGAAATAAAAATCATATACTATGTGTTCAAAGGTTTAATCAGCTCTTGTACCAATTGGTATATGACAAAATGGATGAAATCATATATTACATGTTGCTGCATCTAAACTGAACCTTAGGTATGTGTACCATGACTGACTGCATGATATTATATTACTATCCATTGGAGAAAGGACTGAATGAGAGCTTTGAAGCAGCGATGTAGCTTGTTGTGGAGGTTTACATCTTCCAACTGTAACGTTACACTTCCATTTGCTTGGTGCTTCAGTATGCATACATGATGCATCTGTAGTTTAAAAACTCGGTGAGTAACTTGCCAAATTGCAGTTACTTGCAAGGCCCAGCAAGTCACTCACCAAAAGACTCGCCACCAAGTTTGGGTGAGTACTAGCCAAGTAACTCACCTGAAACTCAATAGTTCAGGCAAGTCTGAGAAAAAAATTGCCTGCCAGCAGAAAAACAGACAGCAGGCAGAAAACTCAAAAAAACCTCATTTTTGTCATTTTCTCATTTATGCTATTGTGCCTTGGACTCTTTGCCAACATTGCATTGATTTATCGATGGTTAGTTAAAAAGTGATAAAATTATGAAAAACAGCATGAGCCATGAAGATCCCAATAGTCTTGAAAGTCTTATTTTTAGTCTTGGTGATGGGCTCAGCCCCCACACCCCATAAAGGTCAATGCCCCTCAACCTCACAAGGGGCCGCCACACACAGACCCCACTCTAATTTTATAAAATTAAAATTGTTTTAGGCATTCTTTTCCCTTTATTTGTCTTGAAATACAAAAACGTTCTTTCCCTGTTTTTCTGAATATTTCAGTGTTTTCTAGTTTCCCATTTCTTCCCAAGTAGTTGAATTCCATTTATACTTTTGATTTGTTGAGGTCAATCCTTATTCCAACTAATGATACTATGATCAAAATGGACTTATGTGTTCTATAAATTCATTCTTTATGCTTCTCATGCATTATTTAAGTTTATTTTACAAACTTATCTATTTTTTTAATATGTTGAGTTTTTGTCGACTCCCAAATCTGAGTCAAAATTTAGGTTTGACGAGTATTTGCAAAGTCTGGGAATTTGAACTGTAAATAATCTCCATAGATCTAGAAAGTTAAGAAAGAACCTTATACCAAGCATTCAAAGCCCAAATGTTTAAACAGCCCTTGAAAAAACTAATATATGATGAAAGGGATGAAATCATGTACTACATCATACATGTTACCTCGTCTAAACTGACCCTAAGGCAATATGTACCTTGACTAACTGCATGATATTGTCCATTAGAGAAAGGAGCAAATGAGAGCTTTGAACCAGTGGTGTAGCTTGCTACTAGAGATTTTCATCTTCCAAATGTAATATTGATAGTCTCCTCAACTGGACCTTAATGAGCTCACAATCATTAGCCATGGTGCCTGTCTCCGTCCCTTTCTCCCTCTCCATCTGTATTTATATAGGTGGGTAGTCCCCTTTTTATAGTGGGCGAGGCTATGGGGAGTGGGGGGCCTCTAATTTAATAGGGGGGGTGGCTACAGTTGAGGTTCTTTAATTAGCAACTCTTGAAACTCTACAAGATTTCTCTACTCTACATTACTTTTTGTTTGCCTGGTGCTTCAATATACATACGTGATGCACTCATAGTTTAAAACTAGGTGAGTAACTCACGGATTCACAGTTACTCGCAAGTGAAAAGGACCCATTGAGTCACTCACCAAAAAACTTGCCACAAAGTTTTAGGCGAGTATTAGCCAAGTAACTCACCTGAAACTCAATAATTTAGAAAAGTCTAAAAAAAGGTCGCCTACTAGGGGAAAAAAAAAGGCAGCAGACAGAAAACTCACAAAAAACCTCATTTTTTGTCATTTTCTCATTTATACTATTGTGCCTTGACTCTTTGCCAACATTGCATTGGTTTATTGACAGTTAGTTAAAAGTAATAAAACTATGAAAAACAGCATGCAACGTGAAGGCCCCTGTGGTCTCAAAGATCTTATTTTAAGCTTGGTAGTGGGCTCCACCACCACACCCCATAAGGGTCACTGCCCCTCAACCCCACTGGGGACTACCACCCCCAAACCCCACTCTAGTTTTACAAGAATTAAAATTGCTTTGGGCTGCACAAGATGGAAAAGCAGCATATTCTTCCCTTTGTTTGGCTTGATATAGCAAATATAACATCTTTTCCCAAAGTTAGAATATTTTTGAGGTTTTTCATGATTTCCATTTTGCTCCTTTGATGCCACCTTTTTGTTTGATCCGAGATTCCGACTGTTTGATTGATTGAATGACCCAACTAATAGATTCACTGCGAAGCCAAAAGAATTTTAAGAAAGATGTTGGAGGCACAAACCCTAAATCTAGCTTCTAACTGCCTTAAATGTTGGGCACCCCTAGCTAGCTAGTGCGCCTTTCTTTAGCAGACAATTTTTTATTTGAGTTTTTCAACTTTCGCTTTGCCTTGCATTCACCGCTCTGCGCTCAGTAGCTGCTTGTGCATTGAATGTTAGAGACTGAAAAATATGCTAAGGCATGAACAGCTAGGCGCCTTGACTAGACAAGGGTGCCTAGCATCTCCAGTGTTAGACAAATTTTCACCATTTTCAAGATTTTCCAACTCCCCTCCTTCATTCTCTATTTCTTGAGCATCTTTCACCTTTGATAAATCTGTGCAGCATTTGAGACCTTGATTCTGACACCTAGCAGTTGCCCATCCTCCATTGATGACCTCGGAGCTCCTATTTTAGCTTATGAAAAAGCAGAATAGACCCACCAGAGAAAAACTGATCTTTTGACGATTCTGACTGGACCAACCTAATCGGGAAATATTTTAAGCCAATCAAAATAAGTTTGAGCCCTAGAAGCATAAATTCTATTTTTAGAAAAAATTTGCCAATATCCATTTGAGAAGAAACCCAAAAAAAGTAAGCATATTTTTAGAAACTTTCTAAAAATAGAAACTTCACTAAAAAGTAGGGCCGAAAAACTAAGATCTGGGTTTTCTAGATAACTTCATTCTAAAGAGACCCAGATCGTCAGATTTTGAAAAATTTGAGTTTTTTGACCAACATGCATGACATGCAAATTTCCATTTTTTTGACTTTTTTGACAATTTTTACTAGACTTTTTAACACTCTTTCAAAATGACTTAATGAAGCAAAAATTTTAATTTTGGGCATTACAAGAAGTATGCTTTGAGGATAACATGACAGAAGATGGTGAGATTGTAGCAGAGGATGAGAAGCAAAAAGAGAGTGCAGCAATCAAAGATGAAAATGATGTTGCAGCAATAGATGAGTATCCTTTGCAGGACTTGAAAGTATTGGAAAATGAAGGTGCAGCTGAGAGTGAAGGTGAAAAAGATCTTGCAGCAGAGACATGTCTTTTTGAAGGCATGATGAAGGTGAAGTTGCAAGATGTAGTTGTGGAAAAAGAAACAAAGCGTGCAGAAATAAATTGTCCATTGGAGGACATGTTGAATTTAGAAGATGGTAATGGAAAAGTTGCAGCATGCATTGTTGGAGGCATGAAAGAAGAGAGCAAATTAAAATTTGCAATAGTGATGGAGGAGCGGCTTGAAGGTGTAAACCTTGAAAAAGAGAGACAAGTTACAGCAAAGGAAAAGGAAGTTGTGACAGTAGAAGTCATAGAGGTAAAGTTTAATGAGTTTTGTAATGTTGAATTTGCAATGAATTTGCATGTTGAAATGAGTAAAGAGTTAGAGAAGGAGGATTGTGTAGTGACAGAGTGGACTACAGATGTTGCATATTTGTATGTAGAAGTTGTGAAATTGTGCATCTAAGATTTGGTGGAGGTGGTCAATTTGTGGTGGGTTGGATCCCACAAAAGAAATGAGGAAAAGAGGAAGCCTTTGGAGGAGGACGGTCTATGGTGGATGTGAGTCCACGAGAAGAACGATGAATAGAGTGCACACTTGGTGGAGGAGGACGGCAAATGTCCCGACTAAGTGTTGGAAGAGGCGAAGGAAGAGATTCCTTCTGTCTAATTCAGTGATGGAGTTTGCTAAGGATTGCTTGCAATCCAAAAGGGTGGTACTACCACTCAACTCCATTTTGTGAATCCATATTCACAAAAATTTTCCTACCTTGGGTGTTTGATGCAGCTAAGTTGCCGGTTCAGGTACGGGTTTGGGTTCGGGTTCGCCGGTTCGGCAAATTTTTTTTCCCTAGGGTACGGGTACGGCCGTACTATATATATATATAATTTATAAACATAATGATAATGCCATAGACTCATAAGCATGCTCAAAATTATAATCATATGATCAAATTCATAATGCCATAGAATATTGAAACAATGAAATACGCCATACGGTAATACCTCATATAATCTGTAATCATATTCATAATTTGCAAAAAAGTAAATAGTAAATACTCAAGTCTTAAAATGTCATTACACATTGAAAATTCAAATTACAATCAAGACAATATTTAATTCAATATTACTATTCTAAGTATTCTTCAAATTCATCATCCTCATCATCCTCAATTGGTTCAATAACTTCAATTTCATTTGAACCACTATCAATTGGATTGCCACTCCCACTAGGTGCATTAGTTGCCTCATTGTCATCCATAGAAGCCAAGGTAAGTTGTGCAATTGTAGCATCTAAATCAGCACACTCAGGGGTGAGATCCCAATTCTTTGACACACCCTCATTGTATTTAGGTTTCTTATGTGATAAGAGACGAAGGTTGGAGTGTACATAGACCAAATCCTCTGCTTTTTTTGCACCCAAACGATTGCGCTTGACCGAGTGGATGAAGGAGTATGTACTCCAATTCCGCTCAGCTGAAGAGGAACTTGCAACCTGTTGATTATGCACACAACATTTAGTAATTACTATTAGTATTTAATTTTACTTGCCGATAATAATCATAATATATAGCATAATAGCATCGAATGAAAAACAAAAAAATAAATAAATAAAAAGATACATACTTGGGAGAGTATTTTAATTGCAAGAGGTTGCAAGTAAATGGAGCCTTGACCATGTAGATACCACCAATCATCAGCATCTTTCCTATATCTGTCTAGATGAGCAGAAACATCATGATTTTTTGCAGCTATGAATTGGCTAAACTCGCCCATGACAATGCTTTGGATTTCTTCATCTACAAATATCTTTCTAAATGCAGCCTTATAGCCAGCAGCAACCTCTAAATCCCTATATGGTGCCATCCTCCTCGGCAATGAAAGTATCTCTTTGCTATAATACTTTGGTGACAAAGCAAATGCTAAGAGATGTAAAGGGGTGGTCATCTTGTTCCAACGGTCAACAATAATAGTTTGCACAGTTTTGAAAAATGTTCCGTTGGGTCATGTTCCTTGGCATCTATTATTGCTCTTATTTTCTCCACCATGGAATCCATGCCATCATAAATTTCACCCAAACATGGGCGATCAGTATCAGCATACCTAATCATGCTCATAATAGGCTCGGTGAAATTTAAAACATATTCCACACGAGCCCACCACTCATCATCTAAGATCATTGCTTTCACTTTTTGGGCTCTTTCTGTGCTTGATTGCCTCCATACACTCCACAAACTGTTGATGACCATAGAACCCAAGGCCTGTCGCACCTTCAGAAGTCGTCTTAAGACAATTGTGTGAGATGCAAATCGAGTTTCAGCAACCTAACATTGTAAGAAAATGCATGTCACAAATCAGCAATGAAAAATTAAAATAAAAAAATAAAAAATTATATTAAAAAATCAAATTTAAATTACCTTCAGCAACTCCAACTTGGAGAAGGTCCTGAAGATGGCTTGTGATATATGATGATTAGTCACAAACATTTGGATCTCCTCACCCTCTGCGTAGATTTGCTTGACCCACTCAATTTGTGTACCAATCTTTTGCATTATCAAATTGAGTGAGTGGACTGCACATGGTGTCCAAAAAATGTGACCATATCTAGCCTCCACTATAGCCCCAGCTGCCCTACAGTTTTTAGCATTATCCATTATGACTTGGACAACATTTTCAGGCCCCACCATTTCAATGGATTCTATGAGGATATTGGCAATAAAACTTGCATCTTTTATTTTCCCTTCACAATCAACTGCCTTCAAAAACATCGCCCCTTTAGGGGACATTGCTATAACATTGATCAATGGTCTATTTTTGCAATCCTTCCATCCATCAGAAATGATGGACACACCTGTTTCGACCCATGTATCCTTGATTACTCTCAATGCTACCTCTATTGAAGATTTCTCCTTTGCCAATAAGGTGGTCCGCACCTTTTCATACCCAGGACTAACATAATCAGGAGTTGTCTTAGAAATGGCTTTCACCATTTCCCACCAATAAGGTGATCTAACAAGGTTGAAAGGAAGCCCATTGCCATAAATGCAACGTGCAATGCTCTCATCTGCCAACTCCCTTGCTTCATTTTTGAAGGCTCTATCCAATGGGCCTCTTTTTCGTGTCACCGACATATTTTCTCCTTCAGAAGATTGTGCCATTTCCATGAAAGGATGTGGGCCAGCCGGTTTTGATAAGCCACTAAGTCTTTGCGAGCTTTTGCTTTTATTTTTACCTTTCTTCATAAGAGGATGGTCTGTAGCCTTTGGTGTTTTGAATGCATTGTCAGCATCCTCTTGTTCTTTAATATAACCCATTATTTGATCCTTTGTCAACCCTTTTTTATTTGGCCCAAGGCAAGGTTTTATTCCTTGATTACCAATAGCACATAAATGGGCTTTCACTCGAAAGTACGAGCTCCTATATGTAGTTCCACATTGGCTGCAACGCCAAACATAACCCCCACCACCGGGAAGTTGTTGAATCATTGTCGTATGTCGCCAAAGAGGTGAGCCTAGATCATATTTAAATTGACTCTCTGCACCTATTCCAACTGAAGTAGAACTATCGGCCATTTTGTATGAAGATATGAACCTAAAATAAATAAAAACAAGTAATTTTTTAGAAAAAATGGGCATTATAACCCCTTATTTTGCATAAAATGTTCTTAAAAAATTTCAAACCTTACTAGAAAAAGAAAAAAAAACTTGAAAAATCTTCAAAAAAATTATTGAAAACTAAAAAAAAGAGGATAGATTCACTCACCTTTGATTGCTTGATCTTCTTAGTGCACCTATTCCTCTCTTGTTTCTATCAGTTGAACTCCTTCGTAGCTCTTACGATCTCACCTTCGAAAAAAAAAGAGAAAACTTGCAAAAATCAACTATTTTAGCTTGGAGGCAAAAAAATGGTGTTTTTGCTCTTTTGAGTTTGCAAAATGAGCCTCATTTGGTCGGCCAAGTCAATATAAGGCAATCTGGGCACTTTTTAGGGTTTTTGTTTTTAAGTTGATTTTTTGCCTTTTTTAAGGCTGGACGGCGTGGGTCCTCCCAGGTCCTTCTGGGTTCTCCCGGGTTCAGCCAGGGTTCTCCGTTTTCAACCGAGGTTCTCTATGGGTTCTTCTGTGAACGGAGAGAACGGGTTGAAAACGGAGAACCCAGGGCCGAACCGAACCCGAACCCGAACCCACACATATTTTGGCGGGTTCGGGGGGCTAAACTGAAGGACCCGGTAACAGAGTGATGTAGGAGCATCTAAGAGTACTAGCAATCTTGCATCACCAAAAACAAAAATATACTGTTGTTTTATTTTTGTTGTTTTCAATAAGGGATAATAAGGGCTAAGATGTGTGGGAAAATAATTGTTTAATTTCAAAAATATGTAATTTTCCCGTATGATGACTTATAATTGTAATTTTGGAGGCAAATTATTTTTAGTAAGAGTTACAAAAGCATCTCGAAGGAATATTCCAGCCTAGGCATCCATTTCAAGGTGGGGACCACTTTACATGCATGTCCTTGCATGTTGATTATTATGATTTGCATGCTCTTGCAAGTTGGGCACCCAAGCTTGCATGTTGGTGCATGTTCTTGCATGGAGTCATCGGAGCCATTAGAGATTAAGGAAACATCTAGTTTGACCAAATTTGATTGGTTGAAGTTTAGGTGCCCAAGTGAAGTCTATGTGAGCATTTAGTAATTTTTTATTATTTTATGATTTTTCATCAAATGGGGCGTGGTTTTCCAAGGAGGTAATTTGCATGTTGTTTTGGAATACCATAGTGGTATTCTGCCACTCGAACTTCTATATACTAATACATGTTCGTTGTGAGAGGTTGGCTTTTGGAGAGTTGGAGTTTAGCATAACAGGATGCTTCTGGATTGGATAGAGGATTTGTGAATCCAAATTTGCAGATTTATGTGAGGAGATTGTGACTCCATATTGCTGATTTATGTTATCAGGAATCCCATGTTGTAAAAGGGAAGCTTGTGAGCTTCTGCATATTGTAATCTGAATTTATATTTGCTGAAATAAAATATATTATTTTTCTTTCTTGCATATGTTGTGAAAATTTGAGTTGTGTTATGAGTTTTCAGATTTATAAGGGAAGTCCCACTTCATCACAAACCTTCCCTTAGAGTGGCCCCAAGAAATTAAGCCTTCTCAAGCCTTGGGACTTCTCCACACCCTTGGACACATGGGGGTTGGCAGCATCCATAACCTCCAATCAAGCTCAATTTTTCATACTGGATTAATTAAATTACGCCAGTCAGATCCTACTATGTTCCCAACCCAAATTCCCTCCAAAAAGTTGTAAAAAGAGCTTCTAATCTGCATACCCTCACTCTTTGGTCATCCTTCTCCCATCCCTATCCATTTCCATCAATCCCCATTGCCATTTTGCCCATATTTTCTTTGTCCCATCCCTATCCATTTCCATCAATCCCCATTGCCATTTCGCCCATATTTTCTCTCTCTCATCCCTATCCGCTTCCATCAATTCCCAAAGCCATTTTGCCCATATTTCTCCCTCTGATCCCCTCATATCTCCATTGAAACCATAGGTCATCTTAGCTTTAATTTGTTTTTGTTTTACATCAGAAATCAAAAAAATCTATTGCATATCAATCACATTTAGTTTTACATCAGATTTGTGTTTTTGAATTTCCATTTGTTTGCATTTTTCCCTCACCCATCACCTTATCTTCTTTGCAAGCCTTAGAATACCCAGTCTTGATTTTTTGGCATATCTTCTTCAAAATCCATTGTCATCCCTCCAAACCAACTTTGCCACCTTCCAAACCTCTAATACCTTTCCATCCATACCACTTTTGTTAGCTTTCATTTCCATTTACATAAATTTTTCTCTCCCAAGTCTCACATTGCCAACTTTTTTTCAACTTGTCTCCTAGCTGTCGATACACTTAGCATTTGTTGTTTGTGTTTAAAATTAGTCTAAGTTCTTTACACAAGCTTTTTGCCAGTATTTTTATCAATACTATGCCATGTGCATCCAAGTTTAAAATCCCAAAAGAGGGTCCACCAAGACAGCTTTCCTTTAACCATTTGTTTTGCAAAAGTTTTCTATTAAAAATTTGTGTTTGCAGATGAAATAAAGGGAACTCCATGAAGAATCAGAAGTGGTACCAATACAAAAGTCTGCTTGGGAGAAAAAGAAGAACCCTCTTGCAAAATATTAAGTCAAACAAAGGTACAAGACTTCTCCACACCGCTAGGCACACCCCTAGACTTCTTCTTAAGGTTGGACACACCCCCCTTGCAATGAAGTCCTAAGCAATTCCATTAAAAAACAATTAGACTGATCTTGCAAAATTTATTTGCCTGGTAAAAGCCAGTCTTGCGTCTATGTCATGTCCCCTTTTTTGGACTAAAGTGAAATAATGTTATTTTAAGTTGGGCTTAATAATTCCTAATTAAAAGGGGCAACTTCTTAATAATATTATTATAAAAGGTGTTTTTTCAACAATTCAAAATAAAAAGTGTTTTTTCTAACACTAATAATTTTTTAAAAAGTATTTTTATATGCTGGGCCCATTTTTTGAAAAAAAGCAACTATAAAAGGAGTGCTTGGCTTCTCATTTGATCATCATTCAAGTTATTCTTTTGTATACAATTTTCAGATTTGAACAGTTTGTTTAATCTAGGTCATCAAAGGCGAAAACCTTTTGTTTGTTTGGGGTTTGAGAGGACAAAAACTCCCTTGGATTGCACATTTGGAATCAATAATGAAAACCCTTGTTTTCCATTTCGGTGATCATCCAAGGATCACAATTGTGTTGATTTATTGAGGATTTGAAGACATTTTACAGTTTGCTACGCTTCCGCTACAATGTTTGTTGCTGATTCTTGGAGATCTAATGCAAGATTCCAACAATAAGATGATCACAATATGGATTTGCAAGCAAAAAAAAAATCGCTATGTTTAAGGGTTTCTACATCAACTTCCAGATTTTTGTTAATTTAAGCATTGGATCCACTAACCCTAACTACGTGCCACACTTGGAGGAATAAAATTAGTCATTTTAGCATTGGATCAGTCAACCCTAGCTAAACACCACTCTTGGAGGAACAAAATCAGTCATTTTTAGCATTGGATCAGTGATTTTCTCCTAACCCTAGCTAAGTGCAACCTTTGGAGGATCAAAATCAGTCATTTGTGAATTGGATTAGCCACATCAGCCACAGGTTTGCCTTGGTTTAGTCATCATATATATGCAAACAGCAGTTAGAAGTCGTCTCTAGGAGACTACAAACAGATCTAGACATATTGCAGTTAGGAGTTGTCTCCTAACCCTAGCTAAGTGCCACCTTTGGAGGATCAAAATCAGTCTTTTGTGAATTGGATTAGCCACATCAGCCACAGGTTTACCTTGTTTTAGTCATCATATATAGGCAAACAGCAGTTAGGAGTCGTCTCTAGGAGACTACAAACAGATTTAGACATATTGCATATGTTTTCCGGAAAGATCAGCAACAGTTAGTGGTTGTTATCAGCAATTTTTGGTGTTTTCAGCGCTGCTATCCATTATTCCAGCCTTAGAGCAGTCAAACACACCAATGCTTGAGCATTGTGACTGCTGCAAACACTTTTCCAACTGCCATACACTTTGCATCAGCAATTTGTACAAGTGTATGGCCTTGTGAGTGACAATAAATTGTTCTAGAGAATTCTGAAAATTAGTTTCCAGCCCTACTTGCATCAGCATTGTAATTCTCAGCAGTTGCAAATAACTTGAATATCTTTTGGAGGGTTTCAAGTTGCTGAAACTAAGTATTTTTATCATCCTAAGGTTTATAATTGATTGACGCCAGCAAATTAGGGTTTGAAATTTGTGATCATATTGTGTACTGGTGTTTGGTGTTATTTCTTTTCAAGAAAAATCAGAAAATATGAAAAAAATTGCTTGTTTCCTAGGGTTGTCCAATTGGGGACATTACAGTCCACATCTGCTGTATTGGGTACTTTCTTTCTTTTTTCTTTTCTTTCAGACCAAAAAAGTGGTTTGAGTTGTAAATTATAATCAAATCCACAATTTATACAGCAGCTCGAATTGTTGCCCATAACCAGATAAGGGATCTGAAACCTTTAACTATCTTAACAGCTAGTATTTGTTTGCTCTGATATCAAATCAAGACCAGGAAGGCTTGCTCTCAATCTAAAGCATTGCAACAAAATAAAGATACAAAACACACCATACAACTTCCACGACAATATTTTAAAAATAACATAAAATAACTAAATACCCCAAATAAGCTACAAGATAAATTCAAAACAGTATATAATATTCATATATAAATAAAAAACTTAAACAAATAATCATAAAAATTAAATAAATAAAATACAAAGAAAGTAATGAAACAAAAAAACAGAGAGAAAGTCCGACGAAACATACAGTCTTTCACGCTCCTTCTTTATTGCTTCTTTATCTGTAAACTGAAAAAGCAAATAATTTTCAAAAAATGGGTATTCGCTCCCAAAATCTTCTATCAAATAAAGAAAAAAGCAATCCAGCATTTCAAGCAAGTGGGTGTCTTTGAATTTAATTGAATAAAATTATTATTTAGTGTAGGCATTAAAATCCTTACAAATAATTGCATTTAACTTGCCTGGTCGATATCGAGGAATCGATAATGGTTAGTTTGAAACGCCGGTTGATTTCGAGGTAGTTTGCAATTTTGTAACGATCCAGATGGGTATCTAGTAGATACAAATCTGTTGAAGTGGGCTAAGAGTCTGCTGCTTGTCAGACTCATTTTTGTTGAATGTTTTGCTAAGCCGATTCTAAGGAAGAATCGGATAGTGCAAAACACAAAATACAAAATTTTTTGAAATGATGACCTCCCCCTGAGATTGAAATTTGTACCGTTCAACCTATGTTGCACACTCGGAAAACAGAGTAGTGCTAGGGGGAATGTTTTGCTAAGCCGATTCTAAGGAAGAATCGGATAGTGCAAAACACAAAATACAAAATTTTTTGAAATGATGACCTCCCCCTGAGATTGAAATTTGTACCGTTCAACCTATGTTGCACACTCGGAAAACAGAGTTTTTGCGACATGGGATTAGTGGAGACAGAGTGGCACTTTGTTATGGAGTGCTCAGCATACAAAGATATTCGGGTCACTTATGGGGACATCTTACAAGTGGACAACTTAAATACCTTGTTTGAGGAGGAAAGGTTGGTCAAATCTGCAAATTACATCATCAAAATTCACTGTCGTAGAGCTAATCTCGAGCGAAGATCTCAGGCTGTTTAGGGTCTTCTCTTTTCGGTGGTGGTCTTGTGCTGTTCCTGGGTCCCATAGGCTGCTGTGGCCTCGTGGACGTTATTAAAATATTTCATTTCATTTCATTTCATTTCTCCGAAAATCTCTTTTGAGCTATTTCTATTTTATAGGGATCTACTCTCAAAAGCACTACATAAAAGCAATATGTCAAAATTTTAAGTATCTAAATGATGTGTAAATCAAGCTATTGATATTGATATAGGAATACCAAAGTGTTAGGAGTTGAGTATTGCGATAATTAAAATGTTTGTAATGTTTGATATTTTATAATTTGAAATTTGTATTAATTATAATTTGATTTTTTTAAATTATATAATAATGTAATTTGTATTATTATAATTTATTATTTTTGGTTTAGTACATTAATGATGATTATATTTCGTAATTATTATAGAATTTTTATTAATTTAATATAGTCAACTTAATCATTTTTAAGATAGGTTAGAGTCTTATGAGATGTTTTAATGATTGTCAATGTTTTATTGTACTAAATATTTAGATGTTTAGAGTTTTTTTGTGTTGTAAGGCTTGTGCTCTAAAGATACATTTGGTGACAATTGTTGCTATTCAGACTAATTATTGAGAATATATTATTAGATTGTAAACTTTTGTTTATCAATAAATTATTATTTGATTGATTATAAATTATCAATAATTATTATGTTTATATTTGTATTATGTTGGTTATGTCCCAATGACTAGCAATCAGAGAGCAATGTGTTTTGGTATTGATAAATATTAATAATCAATATTTATTGTATATTTATTTAGTTTTTTATTAAATATAATATATGAAGAATTAATATGGCACATTGTATTATCTACGTAATTTATTATAATAGCATATATTTATTTATTGGTTTCTACTATAGTAGTAGTTAACTATTGCAAGTCGAGAAGATGTGATTTATTATGAAAAAGTTGATGTTATGGTACTTTGTATAGTTTAATATTTATTTTGGTGGCAATTCAGAACTTTTATTACAAATCAAGTGACATGTGAAGCATTGATGGTTTTGAGTGTTTAACGTATGGTATATAAAGTAACATGTCGAATCAAATAAGTAGTGTGAAATGTTAAAATTATTGTTTTTTTGTGTCAATGGTCTATTGAAGTAATTGATTCAAAGAAAATAAAGACTCCTATATAAAAAAACCTATGTTTTTATTTGCAAATGTGATATAGTATGATTATATGAATATTACAAATACAATGTTTAATAAAGTTTCATTATATTGAATAGAAAATTGTTTGGTTAGAAGAATAAAATGTGAAATAGCTTACAAATTTGAATATTAGTAATTTTATACAGATATGTTGTTACACCCCATTTCTAAATTACCAGGTTACATTTACTTTTAGGAGTAAATATGGTTTTAATTTCATATTATGACTTTAATATGTTCAAAGGGTTAATAAAATATATGAATATGCATTATGATGAGATTGCTTTTTAGTGCTTTATTGATGCAAATGATATATGATGAATATGAAATTGTGTGTTATTAGTTAACTTCGTTCTTGTTGCATTAAGTTGGATGCAGGAAAAATTTGAGCCCTCCAGTGAGGAAAGGGAGAGTATCACCCAGGAGAGGAAGTGTAATGACCCTGCTCAAATCTGACCTCAAAGTGCTAATAAGGAACTCAAGGAATTTCGTCAAACAATTCACTTGCAATCTACCAACTTGTTGGTTTGTGGGATCAGACTGATATGTGTGCTTGAAGATGATATCAAAGTACTCTAAATGCTTGGGAACCAAAACTACAATGCATAAATTATATCCTAGATGCGTCAATGACTTAATTTCATCTTTTACAATGCTTATATATGACTTCTAAATGAGAAAGCATGCACCTACAACCAACTAGTATTTTGTCAAACAATTGGTATGCAACTACTATGTTGATAATAATTTCTACAACCTATTGGAATTTTGCCAAACACTTGGAAAACATTCTATTGAGCTAAAACAAATGATACCTAAATGCATAAGACAATCATGAATGACTCCCCAAATGACGATATCTTATTTGAAATGCAATCTCTCAATATAGTTCAACATGAGAATGCCAAGACTCTTGGCAATATATTCAAGTACAATAAATTATTCAAATCTAATATGAACTACATTAGCCTGATTTACCATTTATTTTTGTATGCTACAAATATCTCTTCTACAATGGTAATAAGCTCTTACAGCTGACAATGCAAAAATGCAATTATTTTTAACATGAATAGGACAATGCTAATTTATTATTTGAATTGCCAAACTAAAACAATATAAATCTGATTAAACCTGGATTTCAAGGCTGCTTGTATAAAAAAATTGTTTCTTCCTTAGCATATCAAATTCAACTTCTAAGACCCAGCGCCTATCCTTTCAAGACTCCCACGATGCTCCTTGAATAAACTCAGATTTTATTATAGCCTTTTGATACAAAATCACACCTACTTCATGGGCTCCCCTGTTTGTCAAAGAAATGCAGATTAAAAATGATTCTCAACTCTTTGCCACTCCAAACTATCACCAATGTAGTTGCCTAGCTTCCTTATGTCCAACACTTCCCTGCTCTAGCAATATTAACCACATAGAAGGAGCTTAACGCAAAATCGTGGCTCTTCCCTTTAACTAAAAATTTTGATATTTCAAATTTGATTGACTCCAAATGCAAATTATCCACCAAAATGCCAAGAATAGATGATAATATTAATACCAAATTATCTCCAGCAATCTCCAAATTGATTATGCCAAAAATTTGATCAATAAAATGATCAACCCAACAATACCTCAGTTGTTGTGTTGAATCCAAACCCTTATTCAAAAAGTACAATAATGCATCAGCTATTGTACTCAAATATATTTTGTGATGAAGCACAAATGGAAGACTAAAGTATCTTCCTCCCAACTACAATAATTCAGGTGATATTTCACACCCTCAAAATTGCCTACCAATTGAGAGTTTTCGTTCTCAATGGCCAACTGTGACAACTACGGAAACCCTAGGCTCCACAATGCACATCAACATCAACAACAAATCTAGATGTCGATAATGAGGCCCATGATGTTAATTTATACTTTTTCCTCAAGAGGTCGGCCTCCTTCTAGAACTTTCCCAAGTCACCTTCTATAAGGAATATTATAATATTATTTTATTATTTTTATATTGCACTTTATAATAATATAAAATATTAACCAACTCCAAAAGTGCAATATAACATTATAATATAAAATAAAGGTTTCCATAAATAGAAATATCCATGATGATACTAAGAAAACCTTCGCGAAGTCATGAAATGAGCTAACCAATCAACTAGGTATCTGCCAAACGGCCCTCTTATCACACCATTAGCCTACGAGGATTAGGAATAGGCTAATTCCTCAAAACACCAATGCTCATGAAAAAGGGGACATTACAGTTTGCCCTCCCTAAAATTGCTTGTCCTCAAGCAATCTCAACAAGTACAACTCTTCTCCACCTGGATCCCAATTGAAGATTTGTGTAATTTCTCAAACATTACCAAGCAACTTCTACAACACTAGCACAATCTGTTGAATCCACTCAATAGTTGAAGTAAACCATGCCAAATATGGATGTGCAATGGAACCCCAAATAAGACAGTCATCAGTCAATGAAGACCCTAAGAAGATCTAGCCACTAACCAACAAGTAGATAGCTTCCCTATCATATGACATAGGTAACAAATCCAAAGATGAATTGTAGATGCCTTCATTACCTTCCAAGGATAACACATGAGTGGTTGAACCACTAAGAGTGTCATCACTAACAACATCATCCTCCACAAAAGAATGATCAACCTTCACACAACATGAAGAAACCTCAAATTGTACCAAGACCTTTGATTGACCAAGCTTATCATCTTCATCGCTTACATTAGAACATAGAGTAGAATCATCCTTCATTTGAATGAGGAGTCTTCTAATGTAATCTATCCTTTTTTGTCTTGCCATCTTGATGAGATTGACTTTGTCTTTCACTTCTTGAATGTGTTGTCTCGCATTTGCAGCCACTAACCTAGCCTCCTTGGCCTTCCTCATCCACTCTTCATTCATCATTTCAGACCTTTTAATTTTTTCAATGCCAAAATACACAAAATTAGTCCTCTTATACTTGATATCTTCATGTCCACTAATGAATGTAGGGTTGCCATCAAAAGATGTTATCATACCATTTGCTTGCTCATGATCCCATGCTTCTTCTTCATGAGAATGATGCACAATGTTGTTGTCCTCAAATAAATCCGTAATGACATCATGCCATTGTAAAATGCCTCCTTCATCATGTGAAGACAAAACACTAGTGGTTGGTCCACTAAGTAGAGGATCAAATTCTACATCCTCCTTAATATCTTGTGCCTCCAAAACACAATATGTTTCTTCACTATGATAAGATGAAGCAATGCAAGACTCGGCCAATGAAGCATCACAAAAATCCACATCCTTGTGTAGCTACTCCAAAGCAACTGATTGGTCTTCAAATGTCACTTGCTCCTCTCCAACCTTGAAGTCATCTTGAAGTTTTGTGTGTCCAACTTCATCCTCTATGCTAGTCTGATTTTTGTCTTCCATAGGATTAGTTGTATGCTGGTCACCAATTGTTGCAAACTCACTGTAGAGGTTTCTAGATACCTCACTTGTAGAGACCTCTTGTTCCTCCTTCCTTTCGTTTTGTGTTGTAGACTTCTTAGAAATGGAATTCATATACTGTGCAATTTTGTCTATGGTTGCAGGTGAAAGCAATTTGGCCATCTTTTTTTGACTTTGTATAAGCTTCTCCAATTCTCCCACCATGGTATTTAATTGCTTCATGGGAATAGCCACAATATCTTCATTCTTCACCCAACAGGATGGCAAGAGACCGCTTTGATACCACTATAATGACCTTGCTCAAATCTAAACTTAAAGTGCTAATAAGGAACTCAAGGAATTTCATCAAAAAAATTCACTTGCAATCTACCAACTTGCTGGTTTGTGGGATCAGACTGATATGTGTGCTTGAAGACGATATCAAAGTACTCTAAATGCTTGGAAACCAAAACTACAATGCATAAACTATATCCTAGATGCATCAATGACTTTATTTCATCTTTTACAATGCTTATATATGACTTCTAAATGAGAAAACATGCACCTACAACCAACCATTATTTTGTCAAACAGTTGGTATGCAACTACTATGCTAATAATAATTTCTACAACCTATTGGAATTTTTCCAAACACTTGGAAAACATTTTATTGAGCTAAAACAAATGATACTTAAATGCATAAGACAATCATGAATGGCTCCCCAAATGTTGATATCTTATTTGAAATGCAATCTCTTAATATAGTTCAACATAAGAATGCCAAGACTCTTGGCAATATATTCAAGTACAATAAATTATTCAGATATGATATGAACTACATCAGCCTGATTTACCATTTATTTTTTTATGCTACAAATATCTCTTCTACAATGGTAATAAGTTCTTACAGCTGACAATGCAAAAATGCGATTATTTTTAATATGAATAGGACAATTCTAATTTATTATTTGAAGTGCCAAACTGAAACAATATAAATCTGATAAAACCTGGAGTTGAAGGATGCTTGTATAAAAAAATTGTTTCTTCCTTAGCACATCAAATTTAGCTTCTAAGACCCAATGCCTATCCTCTCAAGACTCCCACGATGCTCCTTGAATAAACTCAAATTTTATTATAGCCTTTTGATACAAAATCGCACCTACTTCATGGCCTCCCCTGTTTGTCAAAGAAATGCAGATTAAAAATGATTCTCAGCTCTTTGCCACTCCAAACTATCACCAATGCAATCGCCTAGCTTCCTCATGTCTAGCACTTCCCTGCTCTAGCAATATCGAACCAGATAGAAGGAGCTTAATGCAAAATCATGGCTCTTCCCTTTGAGTGAAAAATCTCATATGTCAAATTTGATTGCCTCCAAATGCAAATTGTTCACCAAAATGCCAAGAATAGATGATAATATTATACCAAATTATCTCCAACAATCTCCAAATTGATTATGCCAAAAATTTGATCAATAAAATGATCAACCCAGCAATACCTTAGTTGATGTGTTGAATCCAAACCCTTTTTCAGAAAGTACAATAATACATCAGCTATTATACTCGAATATATTTCACAATGAAGCACAAATGGAAGACTGAAGTATCTTCCTCCCAACTGTAATAATTCAGGTGATATTTCACACCCTCAAAATTTCCTACCGATTGAGAGTTTTTGTTCTCAATGGCCAACTGCAGAAACCCTAGGCTCCACAATGCACATCAACAACAAACATCGACATCAACAACAAATCTGGATGCCAAGAATGAGGCCCATGATGTCAATTTATACTTTTTCCTCAAGAGGTCGGCCTCCTTTTAGAACTTTCCCAAGTCACCTTCTAGAAGGAATATTATAATATTATTTTAATATTGCACTTTTTAATAATATAGACTATTAACCAACTCCAAAAGTGTAATATAACATTATAATATAAAATAAAGGTTTCCATAAATAGAAATATCCATGGTGATACTAAGAAAACCTTCATGAAGTCACGAAATGAGCCAACCAACCAACTGGGTATCTGCCAAACGACCCTCTTATCATGCGCCATTAGCCTACGAGGATTAGGAATAGGCTAATTCGTCAAAATGCCAACACTCATGAAAAAGGGGACATTATAGGAAGTTGGTGTGGAAACCACTAATGTGCCTACTTGAGTGAATGCACACACTCATGCCCTAGGTTAGACAAACTTTGTCAATATGGGCTAAGATTCAGTAAGTAAACCTTGGTGATAGTTTTGAGTGATAGGGATGTTTGGGTATTTGGCTTGTTTAATTTATTTGTGTTGTCCTTGGTTTGTAGCATGAGATATACTTTGTATATTTAAAAATGGATACATATATACATTAATATATATATATACACACAATAACCCATATATATGAACATATGTGTGTGTGAGCATGTGTAGGTAGAAATGCCTATGTATACCCACACATAGATATGACATACATATGAGTGTTTGTATGGTCATATATATATGTATATACACACTTTAAATATATACTTATATATATATACATATTGTAAGATATTAAAATAATGATATACATACATTAATAAGTATGTATTTAACTAATAGAAATTCAAGGTACAAATCACACTAAGCATTATGCAATCCATAATAGAGGAAAATTCTAACTATTTTCAACAAGGGAGCATTTTTCACAATGCAAAGCAACAATAGGAGATAGTATCCAAAGTATCTGTGAATAACATCAAGATTTAATATCAACTTTCACAAGTTCCCAAGTGATAGTGGCAAGTTTGCAAATTTTGTTATTTTGTTGTTGCAAACCATTTGTGACAAACCAAAGAACACTAAATGACTTCTTTCAAGGTCAGGCTTGTCAAAATATGAAAGAAAATTAGGTCTTCTGAAAGTTACATTAAATCTTAATTACTAGCTTATAGCATCCAAAGTTGAAGACTATTTTGCTAACAAACTACAAAAAGGAACAAATGCCTAAAATAAGACTCCATAAACTAGTTTTGTCATACTCAATGCTTTGTGCTATTTACCATTGACATGCGTAGGGCTATTTGTCACCATTTGAACACAAAGAAGTGCCAAGCTTCTAACATACCATGATATAATATATATAACAAATATTAATTATCTGCTCTACTACCCACGTGGTTGTATTTCGAGACCTTATTGATTATAGAAGCCCGTTTTGTATTCAACATGTGCAAGTCATACACATGGCCCCTTTATTAAATCATTAAATTATAAATGTGACCCTCACAAAACTTAGGCAAGCTATGGTTTAACAAACAAATAATTTTAATTTCGATGTAGAAAATGCTTTACAATCTTGAAATATCAATATAGTACAATTACAATTATTTGGATTGTATTCTTTGATACAAGAGTATACTTGTTTTGAAAATGTTGTCAATTAATTGTTTTGAAAGAGAGGGTTCTTATTGATTGTTGAATAGGTAACCTTAATACTGAAAATTCCTTTAGACAGGTTCATAAAGATCTTGGAGGATGGTGTTGCACCACTGTTCAAAGAAGATATACAAGAGGTTGACTATTGGCCTCAAGACTTGAGATAGATTGATCCTAAGTTCCATAAAGAACACCTTGATTTCTAGAATAGATACTTCAAACTACATTAGTATGAGATTAAGTGGGGCACAACAATAAGAGACCTTGAAGTTACTTATCAAAATTTTGACACCTCTAACTAGGAGCATATCTTTCCACTAATTGAAGCCTTTCTTAGGTTTGAATCATTCAAATTGAGTAAAAAATTCTCACTAACAAGGACAATTGATGTAATGAAAATGTAAAGGATATTGATATGCTATGCATCTTTTGCTCAATAGCCTGATTGGGCTGATGTATTTAGTGTGAGCAACCTGGTCACATACATAGTGTAAAACCATACAACTTTTATTTTGATTATCAAATATCAATTTTTTTTTTTAAAATCTTGTGTACCCTCTTATGATTAAAGGACTTGGTTTGCAAGGTTAACTTTTTTATAATTTCCTTTCCATAAATATATGAATCGAAAAATCATACCACCACACTAATAAAAAATAAAATATCAAACTTTCATAAACCTTATTTATAAATGACGATCTAATATATTAAATTTTCATTAATTTAAAAAAATCCAAATATATAGATATTCTTAACTTTTCTTTTAATTCATTGACAGATACAATTAATTATTATTATTTTTTAATTAAAATAACATATTTGACGATAAACAAATACTAATAAAATCCATAAAAACATATAAGATACTTATACTATTAATTAATTTAGATATTATTTTTTTTTAGTCCATTTATTTCCCTTCGCTAACTAAATACTGTTATAGGATGGAGGATAACTAAATCAATACAAAACCTGACTTTCCGAAGGCCGTCTAAATGCCACGTATGGCTACTAAAATTAAATAATAAGTGAGCCCAAAAATCCAGCTAAAGCAGTAGAGCTTTTCGACAATGGCAATCTCAGTGTCCTCAAGCATTTGTCCGTTACACACATTTAGCTCTGCCAACATATTCCGGAGAATCCCAAGTACTTCAAACGACATAATTGTGCTTTCAAAGGCACGCCCCCTCAGTATAGAAGCCATTACATTGCATTCAAAGGCATACCCACATAGCAGGAAAAGACACCACCCCATTAATTTTTGTTGCCAGATTATTTGTTTTGGCTTACAGAGGCAACCGTTGGCAAAACATGGTTTACTACCTCTGAATTCAAGAACAAGAGAGCCTTTTTCTATCTGCAGATTTAGAGGTACAGGGACTGGTCGAAGATTGCTCTTTGGAGGTGCAGCTTTTTGGTTAGGGGTAATTTTAAGGAAGCTCATGTTTATACAATTTTAGAAATTACGGGTAATTTTTAAGGAAGTCTAAACATTTAGAATTTAAAAATTAGACGTAATTTTAAGGAAACTTTGCTTTCTTAGAATTTTACAAATATCGGCTGATGTTTTTCAACTCTGAATTTTAAAGTCAGTTTTTCTGAATAGAAAACTGGTGAATTATCAAAGACAAAACTTTGATTCATAGAAACTGGGTACTATAGTCTTCATTTTCAAGATGTTTTCATATTGTGAATATATTTTTTAATCAGAGAATATAATAAAATAGTCAATTGCCAAATTCTAGGCATTAAAATAGTTTTACTTTTAGCAGGGGTTCCTAATGGCAAGTGAAAGCAGCTCCTTTTCGGCTATTGCCAGAATGAAGAAGTCTGAAATTGAGGAGGTAAGGCTGTTGGCATACCGTATAGATTCTTTTGTTTTATGTTCATACAATTGCTTAGGCTTTGAAATTGGGTTGTACATTACTCTCTTGGACTGTCCCACGCATTGTGGTGAGTCCTCTCTTTTCAGTGTAAGAGATGGTGAGGGAATCGCAATTTAAATAAACTTTGCAAGAACTACAGTAAATGCAACATTTGTAACGGTTGTTGTTCATTTAGACTCAATTCACACGTGTTTTTTAATGTGTAGGGATATATACACACGCAAAACACATTCATCACCCCACCAACTAAACAGGGGGGGTACATCATCAGGCTTAGAACTCCACTCTGTAAAGAAGTTACATTATAGTATTTTTTACCATGCCACAGTTCACCTGGGAACTTAGGCCGCTTACAAACTATAAACAAACAAAAAAAGAACTCAATATATAGCGATTTTTATTATGTCAAAGTTCACCTGCGAGCTTAGGCAACTTAGCAAACCATAAACATAACAAGGAGAATGCACCTTTAAGGTTGAAACAATTTTTGCACAGGAACCACATCACCGGGATTTTCACTTGGGAACTTAGGCAACTCACCATACCACCAACAAAACAAGGGAAATGCCCCATCAAGCTTAAAATATCTTTCTATTCGAAGCCATATCATAGGGCTCTTTATTCTGCCAATTTTTTCTTGAAACTTAGGTCACACACCACATCATTATCAAGACAAGGGCATTCATTACTGATCTTAGAACACCTTTGTGCCAAAATTTGCTTCAGAACTTAGTTCATAGTGGCTACACACATGCACATAGCACACCATCAATGTAACAAGAGGGTTGTACTGTTCAAGCTTATAACACCTTTTTGCATAGAAGCCACACTGCAGCAGTTTTTATCTTTCAATGATATCAAATTTCCATAATCCATGTAGTTTTTATCTTGTCAAAATTTGCTTTGGAACTTTTGTCATTGTGGCAATCTTGGAAATACCCCATCAAACTTTTAACACCTTCCTGTATAGTGGCCACATACTAGGGGTTTCTGTTCAGCCAAAGTTTAATTGGGACCTCAAGTCATCAAGGCAATCTTGGGAATGAACCATCAAACTAATAACAGTTCGGCATAGTTGTAATGTCCCCTTCTCAAACCTGATCGTTCATGTGACCGTTGGCCTTTTTTCTGGAAACCCGAAGGCTAGTCGGAAGGTAAAAATTAGGGTTTCCTATTTTTGAGGAGGTCATTGCTCAGAGATGGTGGATTCAATGGCGGATTCCTTCTGGGTTATCAGAGGGCTTCGCAGTGGTATGTTCATCTCGGCATTCAGAGCACTTTTTGGAATTTACTATTTTTAGTAAATTCTATTTTTGGCAGCTTTCCAGACGAGTTCAGCTCGGTTGACTTCCTGCTTCAGTTTGGTCAGATGTTTGGCTCAGTATTGGCTTCAGGGCACCTCCGGAGGGATAAGCTAAGTCATTTAATTAAAAAGTCACGTTTAAATATTATATTTTAACGTTGACCATGGGCCTAGATTAATGACTTAAAGATGTTTTAAAAAGAAGTCTTTGAGGGTGGCGCCCTCATTAAAAGAATATTTTAATTATTGCAAAGTCAAAGCAAGGATATGAAGGGCGAAATTATCAAAGCATGATATTTATTTAAAATATCAAATCTTAAGCCATAAAGGAGAAGTACGCCATCTTGAGGAGATTAGGGTTTCTGACCTAAAAGTGGATTTTAGGGTTTTTGAGAAGTCAACTGAAGATTTATAAAAAGGAGTCTTGAGCTTCATTTTGGGGATCTTTTGACGACTATATTGTTATGCTGCCGGATTGGCTCTGGAATCGCTTCGAGGAATGAAGGCCTCCTAGCTCGGGCATCGCTTCGTGTTTGCAAGACAACATCAAGTGGTGATTCTTAGTCTAGTTTGTGAGTTATTGATTATTGAGCATTGTAATCTGCATTTCGAATCTTTAGATTTCTGTTTTATGCATATTAGTCAAGTTCTGGAAATTGCATTGTTTAGACAGCAGATTTGAGTTTTAATCATAAGTCCAAAAAGGACAAAAATTTAGTTCTGGGTATTATTGCATTGTCGGTGTTAGCCTTAGGCGTCCCTATGCTCCAAATTGCAGATTTTAAGGTTGTGAATTGAAATTTTAAAGCCAAGTCGAGTTTCTCAGCTGGGCTATACCATTTAATGACATTGGGATTCGGGCATAATTGATATGTGGGCTTTAGATTTGTTTTCAGTGTCTCATCATAGGCGTGTGCTTGGTTAAGAGTTAGTGCATTTGATTTCTAGTCAATCGGAGATCATACGTGGAAGATATGAGCATTTTAGCAATTCTTTAGACTGCTGGTTTAAACATTTAATGAGCAGATTTGTAATAAAAATCAGAAAATTTGTACCTTGATATTTGAAGGCATTTGGTTTTGGTATTACTATTCAAAGTAAAGGTGGTTCCAAATGATGTAATGCTGATCCTTTAAATTCATAAGACATTGGCAGGCAAAGGCTCCTTATTTGTAAAACTGACAGTAGTACTGGCAGTTATTTCATTATTGCTTAAATCAGGTTGTGTTCTCATTTTCATTCAAAGTTATTGTAATAATGAGATCTCCGCCCTATGGTAGCTACTATCCCATCTCGGGTTAGCAAGCACATTCTGGGTGTTGAGTAGTTTCATTTCTCAGCATTTATCTTTCAAGCATTGTTTTGTATTCACTCCGTCATATGGTCGCCCCTCACTCCGCATTGGATTGGGTAGCACATACTTGGCGTCGAGTTCCTTTTCCAGCAATTAGAATAGAGGACCTGTCATGTCCCCATTTTTGGCGAGCATCAGTGATCGTGAGATTGGCCTATCATGAGACCCTCGTAGGCTGACAGAGTGGTTAGAGGGTCGTTTCGGAGCTTGGCTCAGCGTCAGATTGGCAGTTTTGATCGATTGGCTTTCGTTCGGGCTCATTCAGAGACATTTTGCAGAATTGCTATTTTTAGCAGTTCCTGGCAGGCAGTGTGGGACCACTGCTATTTTTAACAGTATGGCTTTGGCGGCATCCGGAATCACTTCAGAGTTCGTCAGCATCAGACGGATCGGTCATCGGACGAATAACGAGGGAGATATTAATATTTAATTATATTAATTAAATATTAATTATTTGATGAATATAATATAAAGTTATAATATTTTAATTATAAGTTAAGTGTTTCCTTTTGAGGGGGCGCCCAACATTAAAAGGGGCCAGTTGACGATTAATTTAATATTAAAAATATTTGACGGAGACTATTGAAAAATTAAAAGAATTAAAATGTCAAATATTTAATATTTCCCTATCTTTAAGGAAATCGCACTTTTGTGCAATAAAGAGGATTTGCCTTGGTTTCTGAGCGATTATGACATTTGAGAATTGAAAATTGATCAGGCTTAGCCAGAGGACGAAAACTTTAGGGTTTGAGTTCGTTATTCGTTGGAGAACGAGCCATCTCCATTGAATCAGTTCAGAGGGTGTGAGATATCACCCGATTTACTGCCAGCAGAGGTTTTCTCATTCAGAGTAAATCACAGAGCTTCACTGAGGTTATTTTCATCAGAGTTTCAGGAGGAGTTTGATCATCCAGGAGAAACTCCATCATTAGGCGGCTATTTGTTTGAAACTGGAATTCTTTAGAAGAGCCGTACATCTTGCATTTATTACAGCTGTGTACCAAGCCGTACTTCTGTACTAGGGCTGTACTGTTTAGCTGGAAGCGTAGTTTCAAGGAATCTTTGGCCAGAGGTTTGATTCAGACGTTATATTGTTATTCAGGTGCATATCTTTGGTTATTGTGGAGATCAAGCAGAGAGGCCGTTCTTTTTAATTACTGCTGCAACTATCTTCAGGCCGTACTTTTCAGTACTTGGTCGTACTGTTCAGGGATAGCCATACGTGGGTTTTCAGAGCAGAATAACTCATCATTAGCAGTTGGATATTATCTGTTCAAGGGCGCACTATATATATCAGAGACCAGACATTGTTTTGAGAGGCCGTATTTATACTTATTGCAAGCAATCTGTATTCAGGTTGTACCAGCAGTACCAGGCCCTACCTCCTTGAATAAGGCGTCTTTCCTCTTGGGAGCAAATCGGTTGCCTTGGGATCAGCTTGTCATCATTAGCTTGGGCGCATACTTCTTGAGCATCATCCCAGATCATCATACAGAAGGAGAACCAGATTTTCATCTCAGCTGTGTTAAAATTCTGATCATCTATAGCTTGCTGTTACCAGGTTTTTACCTCAATTTAAGCTTGTATTCTTCATTGCATAAAATCAGATTCATGTTGTATTGAACTTATATGAGCAATAGATGGAACGCCTTCAATAAATCTTGTAGTTCTTATGCATGTTGGCCGTTTAATAATTTTATAGAATTTATTTCAAACTCTTGCAAAAAATCGTACCATTCATTTAATGTTCAAAAACTCAAAAACGGTCAAAAATTCAAAAATGTCAGCAAAACCAAAAAAGCTCAGTCAGAATCGGGAACAGGGGGAAACTGGGGTTTCTACAGGACCCTCTGACCAATGCTCACCAACATCGGTGCCATTCTGGTTAGAGTTGCTTTCTTGCACGTTTTGGTTTCTTCCTCTAACCTTAATGGGTGCACTGCTTTGTAATCTGTTATTTGAAAAACGAAAAAATTTGGCTCGGAATATTTCAGTGGTATCAGAGCCAGGTTCCTGCCATCCTGTGAAATCAGCCTTCTATGAGTGACAGAGAACAGAGGTATTTGGCAAGAGTGTACAAGAGGGATACAGTTCAGACACAGTTGTATCAACCTCCAGAAGGTCAAACAGCTTCAGAGATTTTGAGGGCTAATTGGGAGCCTTCACAAGAAACAGAAATGGGGGATAATGAAAGAAATGAAAGGATTCTTGGTGGCGGTGAAAGAAGTTCTGGCAACAGAGATGACAGTGGAAAAGGAAGAGAGAGATCTACGAGTCCCGGGAAGGAGTTTGGAAAAAAGATGGATGCCTTGATGGACATGGTATCTCTCATGATGGGGAGAATGGGACAGAATAATGTTCCACAGAACAACTCAGGCCACAGAGGGGAGCATAGTGCTTCCAACCAGCATGATGAGCATGCAGCCCGGACAGTGTCAAACAACACTTACATCTCTTCCAGACCATTCAAGCCCACTTTTTTAGTTCCTGCAGTCAACCAGCCAGAGCCTGAAGAGAATGCTTCATGGGTAGAGCAGTTGAGGCTTGGCCGTACAGAGTATGACTCTCTACCTGTCGACATCAGGATGGACATGTCCTTCAATGATTTCATGGATCATAAGAGGAAGAACAAAGGGCAAGGAAGAAACTTTGATCAAAGAAGACCAGCAAATCAAGGAGACTTGTACCAAGCTGTCAACAAAGTTTTACTTCCTCATTTTGATGGGAGTGATACAAGTTCAGCCCGAGCGTGGATTCAAAAGCTGGATAACTATCTGGCTCTTAGACCAATGGCGGAAGAAGAAGCGATCAAGTTCGCTACGCTGCACCTTGATGGGGTGGCGCACGAGTGGTGGTACCATGGCCTCGTCACTCTAGGCCATCAGTCTATCACATCATATGATGAGTTCACCACTAGGCTCATCGAAAGGTTTGAGAAAAAAGATCCTGAGATCCATTTCAGAGAGCTTGCTCAATTGAGACAGTATGGCACAGTGGATGCCTACATTGCGGAGTTTCAGAGACTTTCAGTCATGGTGACTGGAATCACGGAGCGAAGGTTTGTGATTCATTTTAGTGAAGGTTTGACAGAACCCCTCAAAGGTTGGATTAAAGCCTTTGATCCTCCAACACTGCAAGAGGGCATGAAAAAGGCGAGAAACATGGAGTGGGTTGCTCCTAAGGCGAAATTTCAGTCAAACTCCCCCTTTCAGAAAAGGGATAAAGGAAAGAGACCTCAACATAGACCGCCTTTGAGGCCTCAACACCAAGAGTTCAAGAATCGTAATCCCCATGTCACCAGGTTGGATCCAGAAACCCTAAATGAACTCAGAAGAAAAGGGTTGTGTTTCCGATGTAGGGAAAAATGGTCTCAAGACCATGTTTGCCCTAAAGGGGTTAATTTCAATCAGATTGAGTACTATTCTGCTGGGGAAAGTAGTTCTGATTTTTCCGACCAGCAATCTGATTTTGAAGGAAATGAAGAAGATAGAGCTCCAGAAGAGTCCGGAGATGAGAAGGGAAGTGGTGGAGTTTTAGCTCAACTTTCCAGTTTTCAAAGAAACGAATCATTCAAGGTTCGTGGGATGGTCAAAGGGCAGCGAATCGTTGCTTTGATCGATACTGGAGCAACTCATAACTTCATTGATGAAGTTGTGGTAGCCAAGAAGGGGTTACAAACAGAGGAGTTCGAAGGATTCAAGGTCATGGTTGCCGATGGATTTCATATTACGTGCACCAAGAAAATATCTAACATGACCATGTAGTTGGGCAACTACGAAGTCAAGGATGACTTCTATGTAGTTCACATTGGGGATACTGATGCAGTTCTGGGCATCCAATGGCTGCGATCTCTTGGAGAGATCTCTTTGAATTTGCAGACTATGGAGTTGAAGTTCCAATTGGATGGGAAGAAGATAATTTTGAGAGGCATGTCCAATGGGGGTCCTCGAGTAGTGTCATTCAAAAGAATGGCCAAGCTGATCCGTCACGATCAAGCTGAGTGGGTTGCCGAATGCATGATACTTCCTGCTAGTCCTGTTGAGACTAAACGTGACCAACCTCCTGATATCCAGTCACTACTCACGAAGAAGAGCAAAGTCTTTGCAGATTTGCCTCCTGGACCACCACCTGAACGGGGTTCAGAACACATCATCGAGCTCAAGGAAGGAGCTAAACCGGTGATCACAACTCCATATCGGTATCCGAAGAGGCAAAAGGATGAGATCGAGAGGAATATTCGGGAACTTTTGGAGATGGGTTTCATACGCCCAAGCAAGAGCCCTTTTGCATCTGCAGTGGTTCTTGTGAAGAAGGATGGTACCATGCGCATGTGCGTGGACTATCGTGCTTTGAACCAAAGCACCATCAAAAATAGATACCCCATTCCCAGGATAGATGAGCTCATTGATGAGCTACATGGGGCTAAGTTCTTTTCGAAGATTGATCTGAGGTCGGGTTACCATCAGATACGAATGAGGGGATCAGATGTGGAAAAGACAGCTTTCAGATGCCACTATGGCCATTTTGAATTCTTAGTCATGCCATTTGGGTTGACTAACGCTCCGGCTACCTTTCAGTCTTGCATGAACCGTGTCTTCCAGAATCAGTTACGAAGGTTTGTGCTGATATTTTTTGATGACATTCTGATCTACAGCAAGACTTGGGAGGATCACCTCAAGCACTTGGAGGAAGTGCTTAGTATCATGGAATCTGAGAGCTTATTTGCCAAAGCTTCCAAATGTGAATTTGGAATGGTGGAGTTACTGTACCTTGGCCACATAATCAGTGCTGAGGGAGTGAAGGTGGATCCAGAAAAAATCAAAGCAGTAGTTGATTGGCCACCTCCTGAGAGCTTGACCCAGTTGAAAGGTTTTTTGGGTCTTTGTGGTTTTTATCGGAGATTCGTAAAGGGGTATTCACAGAATGCTGCCCCCTTTACTGATCTCACCAAAAAGGGAGCCTTTGCTTGGTCAGAGAAGGCTCAAATTGTTTTTGATAAATTCAAGAAGATCATGAGTTCGTGCCCAGTCTTGGCTATCCCGGATTTCTCCAAGCCATTCGAGCTACAATGTGATGCATTAGGTGAAGGAGTTGGGGCTGTCCTGATGCAAGACAAACACCCTATCGTGTTTGAAAGCAGAAAGTTACGGGGTGTTGAGAGGACATACTCAATCTATGATAAAGAAATGCTTGCTATTATGCATGCATTAGCCAAGTTCAGGCAGTACTTGGTGGGGAACAAATTCGTGGTTAAGACTGACCACAATAGCCTCAAGCATTTTATGCACCAGAAGGATCTAAATGAGAGGCAACAAAAATGGGTGAGTAAGCTTCAAGCTTACCACTTTGACATTGAATATGTCAAAGGGAAGAATAATGTCGTGGCCGATGCTCTCTCCAGAAGGCCACATCTTAGCTCATTGTGTGAGCTTACTGCAGATTGGAGGGACATGTTGCTTGCTGATTATGCCAAAAATCAGTTTGCAACTAGCATTCTGGAAGGTACTTTCCATGATGAAAGGTACTAGGTGGTTGAGGGATTGATCCGTTATAAGGGAAGAATCTTTCTAGTGACTGATTCTAAGCTCAAGAAGAAGATTCTTTTGAATTTTCATGACATTCCAGTTGCTGGTCACCAAGGCTTTTTCAAGACCTATAGGCAGATCCGAGAAAGGTTTTCTTGGAAAGGTTTGAAGAGAGAGGTTCAACGCTACATTCAGGAATGTCCTGTTTGTCAAGCAAATAAAAATGAGCATACATTGCCAGCCGGTTTGCTGCAACCACTTCCAATTCCCAATCAAAAATGGGAAAGTATTTCGATGGATTTCATCACGGGGTTGCCCAAGGCCCAAGGGAAGGATTGTATTTACGTGGTTGTCGACAGATTAACCAAATTTGCTCATTTCTTTGCCATTACCAGCACTTTCTCTGCAGCCCAAGTTGCAGATTTGTTTTTTCGAGAAGTGTTTAGGCTGCATGGGTTGCCAAAGAATATTGTAAGTGATAGGGACAACAAGTTCCTAAGTACCTTTTGGCAGGAAGTTTTCAGAATGAGTGGTACTGTGCTCACTCCAAGCACGAGTTATCACCCCCAAACTGATGGGCAAATAGAAGTGGTGAACAAGTGGTTGGAAGGCTACTTGAGAAATTATGTGTCAGAACAACAGAAAGCTTGGGTCAAATGGCTGCATATAGGCGAGTACTGCTACAACTCTACCTTCCACATGTCGATTAAGATGTCTCCTTTCTTGGCACTTTATGGGTATGAAGCACCCAGCTTTGCAGATTTGGTGTTTGGTGACAGCAAGGCACCTTTAGCCAAGGATTTGTTGCAGCATAGTCAAGACATAATGAGATCCTTGAAGGATAATTTGCAGATTGCACAAAATCAGCAGAAGTTGTATGCTGATCAGAGGCGTGTAGAGCGTTCTTTTGAGGTTGGGGATATGGTCTATCTCCGTTTACAACCTTATAGACAGTCTACTCTCAAGAAGAGTGGAGCTGAGAAGCTCAAACCCGCTTCTATGGACCATTTAGGGTCATCAGAAAGGTTGGGGCAGTAGCTTATGAATTAGAGCTACCTTCAGATAGCAGAGTGCATAACGTCTTCCACGTGTCTCGCCTCAAGAAGGCACTTGGACACAATGTGGTTGCTTCTTCACAGTTGCCACCGTTGGATGAAGAAGGACAGTTGGTTCTAGTTCCCGAGGAGATACTTGATGTCAGAGAACGTTCCTTGAGGAATAGAACTATCAGAGAATGTTTGGTAAAGTGGAAGAACCTGCCTATGGAGGATGCCACTTGGGAAAGTGATGAGATATTGCAGCATCCTAGTTTGCGATTGCTTGAGGACAAGCAATCTTGGGGAGGGCGGACTGTAATGTCCCCTTCTCAAACCTGATCGTTCATGTGACCGTGGCCTTTTTTCTGGAAACTTCGAAGGCTAGTCGGAAGGTAAAATTAGGGTTTCCTATTTTTGAGGAGGTCATTGCTCAGAGATGGTGGATTCAATGGCGGATTCCTTCTGGGTTATCAGAGGGCTTCGCAGTGGTATGTTCATCTCGGCATTCAGAGCACTTTTTGGAATTTACTATTTTTAGTAAATTCTATTTTTGGCAGCTTTCCAGATGAGTTCAGCTCGGTTGACTTCCTGCTTCAGTTTGGTCAGATGTTTGGCTCAGTATTGGCTTCAGGGCACCTCCGGAGGGATAAGCTAAGTCATTTAATTAAAAAGTCACGTTTAAATATTATATTTTAACGTTGACCATGGGCCTAGATTAATGACTTAAAGATGTTTTAAAAAGGGGTCTTTGAGGGTGGCGCCCTCATTAAAAGAATATTTTAATTATTGCAAAGTCAAAGCAAGGATATGAAGGGCGAAATTATCAAAGCATGATATTTATTTAAAATATCAAATCTTAAGCCATAAAGGAGAAGTACGCCATCTTGAGGAGATTAGGGTTTCTGACCTAAAAGTGGATTTTAGGGTTTTTGAGAAGTCAACTGAAGATTTATAAAAAGTAGTCTTGAGCTTCATTTTGGGGATCTTTTGACGACTATATTGTTATGCTGCCGGATTGGCTCTGGAATCGCTTCGAGGAATGAAGGCCTCCTAGCTCGGGCATCGCTTCGTGTTTGCAAGACAACATCAAGTGGTGATTCTTAGTCTAGTTTGTGAGTTATTGATTATTGAGCATTGTAATCTGCATTTCGAATCTTTAGATTTCTGTTTTATGCATATTAGTCAAGTTCTGGAAATTGCATTGTTTAGACAGCAGATTTGAGTTTTAATCATAAGTCCAAAAAGGACAAAAATTTAGTTCTGGGTATTATTGCATTGTCGGTGTTAGCCTTAGGCGTCCCTATGCTCCAAATTGCAGATTTTAAGGTTGTGAATTGAAATTTTAAAGCCAAGTCGAGTTTCTCAGCTGGGCCGTACCATTTAGTGACATTGGGATTCGGGCATAATTGATATGTGGGCTTTAGATCTGTTTTCAGTGTCTCATCATAGGCGTGTGCTTGGTTAAGAGTTAGTGCATTTGATTTATAGTCAATCGGAGATCATACGTGGAAGATATGAGCATTTTAGCAATTCCTTAGACTGCTGGTTTAAACATTTAATGAGCAGATTTGTAATAAAAATCAGAAAATTTGTACCTTGATATTTGAAGGCATTTGGTTTTGGTATTACTATTCAAAGTAAAGGTGGTTCCAAATGATGTAATGCTGATCCTTTAAATTCATAAGACATTGGCAGGCAAAGGCTCCTTATTTGTAAAACTGACAGTAGTACTGGCAGTTATTTCATTATTGCTTAAATCAGGTTGTGTTCTCATTTTCATTCAAAGTTATTGTAATAATGAGATCTCCGCCCTATGGTAGCTACTATCCCATCTCGGGTTAGCAAGCACATTCTGGGTGTTGAGTAGTTTCATTTCTCAGCATTTATCTTTCAAGCATTGTTTTGTATTCACTCCGTCATATGGTCGCCCCTCACTCCGCATTGGATTGGGTAGTACATACTTGGCGTCGAGTTCCTTTTCCAGCAATTAGAATAGAGGACCCTCTGACCAATGCTCACCAACATCGGTGCCATTCTGGTTAGAGTTGCTTTCTTGCACGTTTTGGTTTCTTCCTCTAACCTTAACGGGTGCACTGCTTTGTAATCTGTTATTTGAAAAACGAAAAAATTTGGCTCGGAATATTTCAATAGTGGCCACTGATTTCTATCCTGTCAAAATTTGCATTGATTGTCCATGGGGTTGGAGTCCAGTTGGTGAGAAAACTGCCTTAACAAAAAGTCCTCCATAGTTTGATTCCTGCTGGATATGGTTGGGGTTGGGTGCAATCCTTGAGTGACTTTGACGAAGTTGCAGCCTTGAAGCTGAATGGGTAAAGAAACAGTCTTATCAGCAAAAAAGAGTTTTTTTTGCATTAGATCTTGTTTCATCACTGTGGCAATCCAAGAGTGGCCCCAGGTCGTAATCATGGCAATCTAGGAGAAATACGCCATCAAGCTTAGAACACCTTTTGTTATGGAAAGAATGCCCTAATGGTTTTTATTATGCCCAAATTTATCCAAGAACCTATTCTTTATTTATGTTCATAGGCTTAATAACTTATAACCTCTGCTCCTTGGGGATGCATCCCTTGCTAAATGTGAACCCGTCCCCCAAAGAGGATGTTTCAGGGACACCGGGATGAGTAGGAAACATGCCCACTCCATTCCCTATTTTGCAAAAACATTGGAAATGTCCCCGGTATGTGCAAATTTTGTAGGGGATGACTAGCCGTCCATATGGCCCACACAAATTTCAAATACTTTTTAGAAAAAATAAACTTACAACCTTTCAATGGACATCCCCTTGTCATCTTGGGAATGGCTAGTCATCCTCTATGGCCTTGGAACATTTTAGTTACATTTAAAATAAATAAAAACTTACAACCTTTCAAATAATGTTTTTTTTTTATGACACACTCATCTAAGATTTGTAAAAAATCAAGAAACATTTATGTTTATTAATCTTCTATCAATCAATATTAAGTGCAAAGGTCATGCTCCCACACTAAAATATATCAGGGATAGGGCTTTAACAGTACTAAGACTGAACTACCATTAGAAAAGATCAAACTTTACTGTCTAAAGTTGACAACCCTCATATTTATCTAATGTTTTCAAATCATTTGTCTTGAAGCAAAGACAACTCACATTCATCTTTTATGCTGTATCTATGGCATCAACCTTGATAACTTGGTTGTTACAGAGCTACACACCACTTAGCATGAGTACACAACAATTGTAACTATAAGTCTAACCAAGTAATAGACCAATGATTAATCAAGGTAACAACATCTACAAAATACATAGTCATGGTCAAGGATTATCATGTTTCATACATTGGACAACCTGCTCAGTATATGATGAATTCCCGATCAGTGTTATTATATGAATATTTGAAATTTCCTTATATTTGAAAATTTTCCCTATCTTTTATCAGCCATGTCCCTAAAAAATGGCCTTAAAGAAATGCATCTCCATCCCTTGCCATTCTCATCCTGGAAACTTGGGGGAACATAGTATAACAGATGACTTTTATTTTGCTGTCAAGACATATTCTAGGAAATTTTTATGGCCTTTTGGCCCATTGACTTTGCACAAAAATTAGATTCACCAATTAGCAAACTTTCCAATAAAACCTTTAGCCAAGTTTCATATGGTTGTATATAAGTTTATGAAACTTGCCAAAATTTTCCAGAATTCATAATAAATTCCATGTTCTTTTCTCAAAAATCTGCCTGTAACACATTGTTTGTTTTTGAAAAGAAATGATCGGGCAGTTGTTTTATACTTGCAAGATGTTTTCCATCCCTTTGCACAACTTGATGTGTTGTCCATCAGAGGCAATATTCAGAAAACAAGTGACTTGCTTGGAATTTTGGTGCAAAAACATGAGAAAACCCTTTGAAGAATTCCTTTCAAGGTTTTAATTTATTTTTTAGCAGGTCTGTCAGATCAGTTGAACCAAGGGGATGCTAATTCATCTATTCAATGAATTGGTCTCTCTCATTTACTGTAATATGGTAGGCGACTGTACATAGTTGTAATTGTCTTCCCAAGTGACTGAGTACATTGGGGTTTGAGTCTGCCGTTGGAGCAAATGAATAGATTCAACCCTTTCCAAGCTATTGCTGAGCTTCAAATTGATTGTAAGATAAAGATTGCTACTAGTTATGAAGGATGGTTGCATGAAGAATTCCGAAGTTCCAATAAGTAGGGGAGTGAAATGGAGAGATGGTCTGAAGGTGTAGAGGTAGAGGGCGGTCCAACATCTCAGCGAAATTAGAGATAGAAGTGGACTTGAGAAGGGAGGCATGTCAGGAATGGCAATCCCGCCACTTTGGCCAGTTACATAGGCTCATGAGCTTTCCCATGCCTTTACACTTGGGATCCATGGGGGATTGAGGTCAATGCTTGGGAGATGAGGGGGAAGGATCTACATGAATAGTGGATTGTAGAAACCATGGGAGCTGGGAATTAGGCATTTTGGCCCATGGCATGAGTTACCTACAAAGGGGACAGGACAAATTTGATATGAAAGACCTAGGAGTAAAAAATTCATTCTAGGGATGGAGATAAAAAGAGACCATGCTTAATAGAAAAAATTGGTTAACCCAAAGAAAATATGTTGAAACCATTTGATAGATGTTTTAGATGTATACAATGTTCCTTTTCTAGTTGGTATAAAAAAGTTTATGGAAAAATGTCTTAAATCAAATGAAGATCTTGAAGACGTGTAATGTTTCATATGTTAGTGTTGTAGGGAGACTTATGTATGCAATGGTTTGCAATTGCCCAAGCAATGGGAGTATTGAGTGGGTTTATGTCTAATCCAAGTAAGGAACATTGGGATTGGGTTAAAAGAGTGTTCAAGTATCCACATGGAACCAAAAATTATTCTATTTTGTAATGTCCCCTTTTTGTAGGATGCCCTAACTTTGCCCTAAAACCTTAATTTCCAAACAAATGAGTTAGAGAATACTTTTCACCTGATTGAAACCTTGATTGAAGTCCTGCACATAGATTAGAACCATTTACCATAATTAAATTGATTAGTAGATTGGAATCATTTATCACAACAATAATAGTTAGTAGTTTTCCATAACTAGGTATTAATAAACTATTGACCAATCATTAATTCAATCACAAAGTACTCTAACATCCTTGGAGGATTTGATTCACCATGATGGAGGAGTGAGATTGTGAAAGGTGTCCTGGTAGCCAACTCTCCTAGGCCCAAGGGCAATACCCTTTGTATCAAGGCAGTACCCCCTTGGCCCTTTGTGGGCTCATCTTGTCTGCCACTGAGTGGCGTACCTAGAAGAGGCCCACTCGTTGTAAATTTGTAATCCTTTGGCAATCTCCTTATATTGTTACATCATGACAAGGGAGTGAGGTTACAAAGGGTCTCTTGATGGCTCGACTCTCCTAGGCCCAAAGGCAGCACCATTGTAACACCATTGTAACAAAGGCAAGTACCCCTTTGGCCTCCTTAGGACACTAGGTCCTCCATTATAGAATGCATTGGTTCTTCATTATAGGACACTCGGTCCTCCATTATAGAACACATAGGTTCTCGATTATAGAACACAGGTTCTCCATTATAGGACACTAGGTCCTCCATTATAGAACACATAAGTTCTCCATTATAGAGGTGGCGTGCCTAGGAGGTGCCCCATCACTGTCCCCGTTTGTAATCGCCCCTTCTTCTAGCATGGTGTAAACTGTAAATACACACATAGTAATTTAACCATACTCAGATTTGCAAATAATCATATCAGCAATACATAATGGATTATGACTATGCTATCAAAGAATATGAGTAATGATATGCATGAAACCTTGACCCTACGTTATGAGTATTGTTCATATTTGAACAATACATTGTAATCTATATAAGTAAGGATCCTACCATAATACCAGTTAATCCATAATTCTGAAATTATAAATTAATTATACCAGTTAATCCATAATTCTGAAATTATAAATTAATTATACTAGCTTACAGTGCTGTGCTGATCCTATTTAACTATACATTATATCCTATAATTATTCCCTCACAAATATTTTAATTTACAATACAGAGAGATTCCTTGTTGCCAGCAGATATCTTATTTTATATCCTAATCGATCCCTTTCTTTTTTCCTCCTAATCGATGCCTTTTTTCATGTTTATGGACTTCTTTAAATATCTTGTGATGGCAACCTTTGAATAGTCATGTTTGTTGAATTGCTGCCAAGGGACATGTTACTTGGTAATCATCGTATCACTGCAGACCGCTCCCTCCTAATTTAATCGTGCCTTTTGGTTATGTTGGTAATTGCTTTAGAGATCGCTGCAGTCTTAATAGTAGTTAAAGTGCCTCCTTAGAATTGATGCTTTTAGATTCTCATTTAGGAATTGATAGGATTCCTTTATTTGCTGTTAGTATATATTATTTCAATATTTCTTATTTGATATATTTTTACTAATATTATTTTATATTGTTTTTTTCTTGTGAATATTATCTTTACTATTATGAAATTTATAATTACTAATATGAATTATTCCGTTTTCATACTTTGATATTTCTATTATAATTATAATGTTATCTATGATAATTATAATCATAAAATTTAAATTGCAATTACTCATATTTATATTTTAATATTCATTTGACTTTGTTATTTGTATTTTAATATTTCATACTTGGTTTTACAATTTCGGGTGACATGACATATTTGCTACCATGGTATAGGTAACTTAGGTAGGGTATATGTGGATGCAAATTGGGTAGGTGACTTGGGCAATAAAACTTCTACTAGTGCCCATGTATTCTCCCTATTTGGGGAAGATGGATGAGTAGGAGACAACAAGTTGTTGGTCTTTCCACTACTAAAGGTAGAATAATGGTTGCAATAGATTCTTGTAAAGACGTAGTTTGGTTATAGAGGTTATGCTTGGATATTGATTTTGAAAGAAGGACAATGAAGATTAGTTGTGATAGTTAGACTTCCATTCGTTTGGCAAGGAACCCTACCTTTGATGCTTGCACAAAAAGTATTGCTTTATAATTTCATTTTGTTTGGGATATGGTGAAGGATGGTAAGACACTAATTCAGAAGGTCAACACCTCGGAGAATATTGTTGATTCTCTCACTAAACTAGTGAGCACAAACAAGTTTACTTGGTGTAGGTTGGGCATGGGCATCTCCTCCCTTAGTATTTTTTGTTGGCACTATCATGTTCTTACGCAATGTATACATGTGGGAGATTGTTAGGTTCATAGTTGAAAAACTTGGTCTCAACAACTTGGCTGACCAAGAATTTTAGAAATTTGGGACTAAGCAAAAACTCGAGGAAAAACTCAACAAGTTTTTCAAACATTAAAAAGTGTTGACGTGATTTTCGTGACCACACTAACACAGAATAAAGTCGCCAACGGCTACTCTATCCTCTCTTGAACAAAATTTCCTGCATGCTAAGATTGCGAGATAGATCATGCATTTAACTCCAAGGTTCCTTTAATGCGAATAGTCTCAGTTGGCTTGATGTGATTTTGCTGGTATTTCAAGGGGACTTACACAATTGTTTGACAGTTGACAGCAGACAGTAGATTAAGGGGTTTTCTTGTAATTCGAATGATTTGGCAAGTGACTACAAGTTTCCTAATCTTAACCAGAAATGAGCTGAAATTAAATGAGTGTAAGGCCTAAGAAGTTCTAATCTACTCTAAGGCGTGGGACATGGCGATCAATTCTCACAAGCTTCGACCAAGCTCCGTTTTGCCTCACTTCGGACAGCTTCTGCGGAACTGGTGCAATCTTTAAAGGAGTGACTCAAGATGTTCAGATCACGATCTAGCATGAAGACACCATCACAACGACGCATGCCAACATATAAACCATAATCGAAGTTAAGTTTCACAAAGTTCCAGTTGACCACGCAAGGTGAACCCCCCGTCAGCGAGACCACTAGTGGTATGGACAAGCGAAGTCTTGTTCAAATCGAGCACCACATTCCACAATTACTAAGTACTTGCATGAAATGAAATCTACTTTACTTTAAGTTACATGAATTGGAAGGACGAAGAAGCCTCAACAACTACTCATAACAAAGAAGAAATCATCATCAATGAAAAATTCTTTTATTATGAAAGCATTCTGTCAGAACCCTGGTGGTTCTCTGATTCAAACCCTAATTGTCTTTTGAAGGTTTTTTTTGCAAGTTTTCGATTTTTTGTGTTTTTGGAGTTTTTCACAGGCTAAATGAAAATTGCGATTTTCTCTAGAAATTGATAAAAAATTAATAAAAATTCATACAAGCTTAAAATGCATAGAATTTGTTCAGAATGAATAGGCGTTCCTTTATTTCATCTTTTCCAGAACATACAATATAGAAATCTGAACATGCAAAGCAATACTGAAGACTTTATTTAAAAACCTGGTATCTTAGAAATGGCGGCTGCTGTAGCTGATAATGGTACGGCCAGAAATTGATGAAGGATCTTCCAGCTCGAATCCCAATGCAAAGTGTCCAGTAAACCAAGCGCCTCAATGTAGAATCACCAGAAACAGATGAATAATGGCGTTTCCTCAGAAGATGTGAAAGTACGGCCAGAAAAGTACAAAAGTACGGCCTGTTGCAGCAATAATGAAAAAGTACGGCCTCCTTGGGATTTGTGCCAGAACACTAAAAACTAATCTCTGCTCAAGTCGCCTATGTCTGCTGATGATTTCCTCTAAAAACCTCTGCCAAAATGGATGAATAAGCACAATCTGTGATTTCTGTGTGAAATCACCAAGCGCAAGCTTCAGCTGGTATTTCACAGCCTCAGTCTGCCTGATCTCTGAAGAGTTTTCGTTCTCCAGAAACGATCGTCTGCCAGAAACCCTAAGGTTTGCAAACTCCAATGCTCAGAGCAAAAGACAAATTAGAATAACATATCATAATGGTTCGATTTGTCTTGACTGCAAAATATATACTCCCTTCAATAAAATTCGACCCAATGCTCTTTTAATTAATCATTTAAATTAAATGATTTAATTCTCACTTTAGAACTTAGGAGAAATAAACAATAATTAATTGGCGTCCCTTTAAGTGAATTATAATTTATTCACTTATCAAATATTAACCCCATATTATAAAGTATAAGAAATACTTTATAATTTGCCAAATTAATTAAATATTTAAATATTTCAATAAAGTGACTTTATTATAAAGTCAAATTATTAAATATTTAATAACTCATCAAATACTCCTTATTTCTCCGTCAAATCAATCAACTGCTGAACCGGGTCGAAACTGAGCTGAATAATTGCACCAGGTGCACTGCCCGAAATAGCAGCTTCCGCCTGACCTTTCTAAAAATAGAAAGTTCTCTGAAAAAGCTCTCTGGAAGATTCTGCGAAGGCCCAACCTGACACACTGCAAATTGGAGCTATCAAACACTGAGCAACTGCCAAAACTAACCCTCTGAACACTCCTGTCAGCCTACGAGGATTGAATGATAGGCTAACCTCGTCACCAGCTGTGCTAACTAGGATGGGGACATGACAGTCCGCCCTCCCTGAAATTGCTTGTCCTCAAGCAATCTCAACTCTGGATGCTGTAAAATCGCTTCTGACTCCCATGTAGCATCCTCAACTGGCAAATCTCTCCACTTGACCAGATATTCCCTGATCACACGCCTCCGAAGGTGTCTCTCTCTCATATCAAGGATGGCCTCAGGTACTAGTATCAGTTTCCCTTCATCATCAAGGGGTGGCAAAACTGGAGAGGGATAACATGCTGACCCAATGCCTTTTTCAGGCGAGAAACGTGAAATACATTATGGACCTTGCTATCAGCTGGCAAGTCCAACTCATAAGCAACCTCGCCCACTCGTCTGACAACACGAAATGGACCATAGTAGCGAGGGTTTTAGTTCTCGCCCCACTCTTCCGCAGAGTAGACTGACGATACGGCTGCAACATGAGGTACACCATATCACCCACCTCAAAACTACGCTCAACCCTCTTCTGATCAGCATACTGTTTATGCTGATTCTGTGCCTGTGGATATTGTCTCGGAGAGACCTCAAGATGTCCTGCTGACTCTGCATCATATCACCTGCACTCGGCACTCTGCTATCGCTCAAAATCAAATCCAGAAGATTGGGCGCCTCATACCCGTACAAAGCCATGAAGGGGGTCATCTGTATCGTCATATGGTGAGTCGAGTTATAACAATACTCGCACAAGTAAATCCATCTCACCCAAGCTCTCTGCTGACCAGCTATATAATTGCGCAAATAACCTTCCACCCATTATTGACAATCTCTGTCTGTCCATCGGTCTGCGGATGGTAGCTGGTACTCGGTGTCAGCTCGGTCCCACAAAGCCTGAACAACTCCTGCCAAAAGTTGCTCATGAACCGGCTGTCTCTATCGCTGACTATCGTCCGAGGCAATCCATGCAACCGGAAAACCTCTCTGAAGAACAACTCTGCAGTCTGCGATGCTGTGAAAGTAGTCGTAATCGGGAAAAAATGTGCGTATTTAGTCAACCGATCGACCACTACATAGATGCAATCTTTACCCTGGGCTTTCGGCAAACCCGTGATAAAGTCCATCGATAAACACTCCCACTTCTTGTCAGGTATCGGAAGTGGCTGAAGTAATCCAGCAGGATAAGTGTGCTCCTGCTTGTTCTGTTGGCACACAGAACACTCACGGACATATTGCAATACATCAGTTTTCAGCCCTTTCCAAGTAAACCGTTCCCGAACCATTTTGTAAGTCTTGTAGTATCCAGGATGGCCCACCATAGGAAGGTCGTGAAAGGCTCTCAAAACTGTAGTCCGTACCTCAGAGTCAGGAACCAAAAGAATCCGCCCCTTGTAAATGATCAATTCATCTACAACAGTATACCTGTCGTCCTGCTCTGTCCTGTCAATGATGCTAGAAGCCCATGGGTTCTTAGCATACTCAGCAATAATCCGATGCCTCCAATCCTCTGTGATCTGTGCTAAGGCATTCAACTGGGGTCTGCGAGACAAGGCGTCAGCTACTATATTCTGTTTTCCCTTAATGAAAGTGATATCGAAGTCGTATGACTGCAGTTTACTGACCCATTTTTGCTGCCTTTCATTCAAGTCCCGCTGTCCAAGGAAATGTTTTAGGCTGTTATGATCTGTGCGAACACTAAATTTGCTGCCTACCAGGTACTGCCTAAACTTAGCCAATGCATGCATAATGGCTAACATCTCCTTGTCATATATACTATAAAATCTCTCAGGACCCCTGAGTTTCCTGCTCTCGAATGCAATCAGATGACGCTCCTGCATCAAAACGGCACCAATGCCCTCTCCCGAAGCATCACAAAATAAATCAAATGACTTCGAAAAGTCAGGTAATGCTAGCACCGGACATGAAGTCATGATCACCTTGAACCTGTCAAAGCACTCATGCGCCTGTGGTGACCAAAGGAAAGCCCCCTTCTTCGTCAAGTCGGTAAGGGGTGCGGCGTGACGTGAGAACCCGCTAACAAATCTCCTGTAGAATGCACACAACCCAATGAACCCTCTGAGCTGCGTAAGGTTCTCCGGTACCGGCCAGTCAACGATAGCTCGGACCTTTTCAGGGTCCATACTCACTCCCTTGGCACTGATGATGTGCCCCAGATATAACAACTCCTCCATGCCAAGCTCGCACTTGGATTCCTTAGCATAGAAAGACTCATCTGCTAAGATACCCAAGACTGTGTCCAAATGAGCCAGGTGCTCATCCCATGACCTGCTATAAACCAAAATGTCGTCGAAGAAGACTAACACAAATCTCCTCAACTGAGCACTGAAAACCTTGTTCATAGTTGCCTGAAAGGTGGCAGGTGCATTGATTAACCCGAAGGGCATAACCAAGAACTCGAAGTGACCGCAATGACACCGGAAAGCGGTTTTCTCAATATCCTGCTCCCTCATCTGAATCTGATGGTACCCTGATCTCAAATCAATCTTCGTAAAGAAGACTGCTCCATGCAACTCATCTATCAGCTCATCAATGCGCGGAATGGGGTACCTGTTCTTGATTGTACGTTTGTTGAGCTGCCTATAATCGATACACATCCGAAGTGATCCGTCCTTCTTCACCAATACAACCGATGAAGCAAAAGGAGACTTACTAGGTCTGATATGGCCCATAGCTAACAACTCATTAATGGTCTTTTCTATCTCATCTTTGAGTCGTTTCGGATGTCGGTAGGGAGTGATCATAACGGGCTTCGCGCCCTCCTCCAACTCAATAATGTGCTCTGTACCCCTGTCTGGAGGTCTACCAGGTGGAATATCACTAAACACTCTGGAGTGTTTAGTCCTCAAAATCTGTATGTCAGGGTGGTACTCACCCTTCTGCGGCTCCTGCTGGGCTGGCATCAACATGCACTCAGCCGCCCAGTCAACCATATCATGATGAATGAGCCTCTCCATCCGCCTGAACGAAACCATCCTAAGATTACTGTCCTGTATTGCCTTGATGACATGTGGTCTTTCGTCAACCTTGAATTTCATCTCCATATCCCGTAGGTTGAGCGTGAACTCACCCAAATCATTTAACCATGCCATCCCTAATACCACATCTGTATCACCCATATTAACAACATAGAATTCAGTCTTGAATTCATAGTTGTTCAATCTCATCGGAAGATCAGAAATCTTTCTGTCGCACCTGAGAGTATATCCGTCAGCCACCTTAACTCGAATACCCTCGAAAGCCTCTGTCTGGATACCACGCCTCTCCACTAGACGTGCATCAATAAAATTATGTGTCGCACCCGTATCCAACAAAGTAATCACCTTCTGACCTGCCAAGAGCCCACGGAGTCGAAATGAACCATCTCTCTGAAGACTATTCAGATGGGCTTCCTGTAGCTTCCTTCCACCTTCATGTTCATTCTCATTTTCGGACTTCTCATCATCTGAAGGCTCGGAATCAGCTTGCTGGTCTGACAGATCAGATTGCTCTTCGCCCTCATAATACCACTCCATTTGGTTATTTTTGACTTTCGGACGAAGTGGGCATATGTGTTTTTCATCATAGGGTGCCTTGCACCAAAAACACAACTTTTTCTTGCGTAATTCATTCAATGTTTCTCTGTCAAACGGTGGTGCATTCTGTCTCTTCGGATCCTGTTGATCCTTCCTCCTGTCAAAGGGTCTATTTCTGTCATTGTTTCTATCGAAAGGCCTGTTGGGTCTCGTGTATGGAGTGGACCCTGAATTGAACTTGCTGCGAGGTGCGGCAAGTTCCATGCTGCGTGCCTTCCGCATGGCCTCCTGAAGTGTGGGAGGGTCAAAAGCCTTGACCCAACCTCTCATGGGTTCTGTCAAACCCTCAACAAATAATATAATGAGTCTCCTCTCTGAAATGCCAGTCACCATGACTGCCACTCTCTGAAACTCGCCAATGTATGCTTCCAGACTACCAGTCTGTCTGAGCTGAGCCAACTCTCTGAAATACAACTCTGGATCTTTCCTATCAAATCTTTCTATCAATCTGCTCGTGAACTCCTGATAGGTATTAACCGCATGATGGCCTAATGTGTACATGCCGTGGTGCCACCAATCATGCGCTACTCCATCCAGATGTAAAGTGGCAAATTTAATTGCCTCATCCTCCTGCATAGGCCTAAGTGACAGATAGTTGTCCAATTTCTGGACCCAAGACCTAGCTGATGTCTTCTCTGACCCATCAAAATATGGCAGCATAATCTTGCTCACTGCATACTGCAAGTCTCTATTCACCTGTGGCTGCTGCTGCTGCTGCTGTGGGGGTCTACGATCAAATCTACCTCCTCCTCTGGGTTTATAGACATCTATAAACTCATGAAATGTAAGTGCCTGCCGGATCTCAGGCGCTAAAGACATGTACTCGCCATGAAATCGTCAAATGCACGACATGCGTTCGTGGTGCAAATTGATGATGCCGCCCGGTGCTCGCCACAGGTGCGTGGTGGAGTATCGGGGGTAAGAAAGTAAAAGGCGCTCCTCGATATCGGTAAGGCTACCTAGGAAGTGATGCCAATGGCTGATCCACTGGAGTGGTCCCGCTCGTCTGTCCAATCTGTATGAAATGAGGCTGTGTGTGCGTACACTGCCTAATAGTACCCATCAACTGCGACATCATATCCATCATGTTGTCGTGTCTCCGTCTAAACTCCTCATCAGTAATGTCACCCTCTGCATGTGCCTTCCCTGGATCCCTGCGAGTCTCTGAGGAAGTCTCACGATCTGCCATTAGGGTTGCAACACTGTTTTCACTACCGTCTGAACTGGATCTGTGAAAACCAAGCACTCCTGATACTGTCTGACCTTCTGGAATCGGAGGACCTGTCCAGTCTTCGTCTTTGCCTGTCCCTACACCTCTGGTATACTGAATAATGTCTTGTTCATAAAAGGCAACCCAGAAATGCACTGTATTCTGAATAATCACTGAAAAAGCACAGGATGGCAGGAGAACTGTGCTCTGATACCACTGTCAGAACCCTGGTGGTTCTCTGAATGAAACCCTAACTGTTTTTGTGTCGTTTTTGAAGTTTTCGATTTTTTGATGTTTTTGAAGGTTTTCACAGGCAAAATGGAAAAATGCGATTTCTCTAGAAATTGCTTAAAAATTCATATAAAATTTATACAAGCTCAAAATGCATAGATTTTGCTCAGAAAGGGAAGGCGTTCCTTTATTTCATCTTTTCCAATACATACAATATAAAAAATCTGAACATATAAGCATTATTTGGAAATTTAACAAATGAAACCTGGTTTTTAAGATGGCGGCTGCAGCTGGTAAAGAAGTGTACGGCCAAAATGATAGAAGACTTCTCTGAGCTCCAAATCCAACGCACAACCTCTGGTGACCAAGGCGTCCAGGAACCCCAAGTCAGAAACTGAGAAGGAAAGGCGTTTCTCTGGGAATGAAGAAGTACGGCCCTGCTGGTACGGCCTGTACAGCAGTATTAATGATAGTACGGATTCCTTGAGACTTGTGCCAAAACGCTGATGAATGGTAGTGAATGGAATCGCCCCAAAAAGAAGATGATTTCCTCTGTAAAACTCAGAACAAATAACCGATTAAGCTCAATCAGTGACTTACGGATGAAATCACCAAGTGCAATCTTAAGCTGGTATCTCACAACCTCAGTATGCTAAGAGCCCACCGAGACGAAATGAACCATCTCTCAGAAGACTAGTCAGATGGGCCTACTGCAGCTTCCTTCCACCTTCATGCTCACCCTCATTTTCGGACTTCTCATCATCGAAGGCTCGGAATCAGCTTGCTGGAATGACAGATCAGATTGCTCTTAGCCCTCATAAAACCACTCCATTTGGTTATTTTGACTTTCGGAGTGGGCATATGTGTTTTCTCATAGGGTGCCTTGCACCAAAAACATAACTTTTTCTTACGTAAATCATTCAACGTTTCCACATCAAACGGTGGTGCATTCAATCTCTTAGGATCCTGTTGATCCTTCCTCCTGTCAAAGGGTCTATTTCTATCATTGTTTCTATCGAAAGGCCTGTTGGGTCTCGTGTATGGAGTGGACCCTAAATTAAACTTGCTGCGAGGTGCTGCAAGTTCCATGTTCCGTGCCTTCCGCATGGCCTCCTGAAGTGTGGGAGGGTCAAAAGCCTTAACCCAACCTCTCATGGGTTCTGTCAAACCCTCAACAAATAGTATAATGAGTCTCCACTCTGAAATCCCTGTGACCATGACTACCACTCTCTGAAACTCACCTATGTATGCATCCAAACTGCCTGTCTGTCTGAGCTGAGCCAACTCTCTGAAATACAATTCCGGATCCTTCTTATCAAATCTCTCTATCAGTCTGCTGGTGACCTCCTGATAGGTATTGACCGCATGATGGCCTAGCGTGTACATGCCATGGTGCCACCAATCGTGTGCTACTCCGTCAAGATGTAAAGTAGCAAATTTAATTGCCTCATCCTCCTGCATAGGCCTAAGTGACAAGTAATTGTCCAATTTCTGGACCCAAGACCTCGCTGATGTCTTTTCAGACCCATCAAAATATGGCAATGTAATCTTGCTCACCGCATACTGCAAATCCCTATTCACTTGTGGCTGCGGCTGCTGATGCTATGGGGGTCTGCGGTCAAATCTGCCTCCTCCTCTAGGTTTATAGACATCTATAAACTCATGGAATGTAAGTGCCTGCCGGATCTCTGGTGCTAGTGACATGTACTCCCCATGAAATCTCGTCAAGTCTACCACGGACATGCCATTGTGTGGCTGAAACTCCTGATGCTGCCCCTGATGCTCTGCCCCTGGAGTCTGTGGTGGAGTATCCCTAGGTAAGAAAGTAGACTGACCTGGCCTACGCTCCTGATAGATCGGAGACGGCTGTCGAGGTGCTGATGCTAATGTCACGATCCGCAGTGCGGTCCGCTCGTCACATCAATCAGATAATGAAGTGTGTGGTATTAGTACAACTGTCTAATGGTACCAATGAGACATCATATCCATCATATTGTCGTGTCTCCATCTAAACTCCTCATCGGTGATATCACCCTCTGCATGTGCCTTCCCTGGATCCCTGCGAGTCTCTGAGGAAGTCTCACGTTCTGCCATTAGGGTTGCAACACTGTTTTCACTACCGTCTGAACTGGATCTGTGAAAACCAAGCACTTCTGATATTGTCTGACCTTCTGGAATCGGTGGACCTGTCCAGTCTTCGTCTTTGCCTGTCCCTACACCTCTGGTATACTGAATAATATCTTGGTTCATAAAAGGCAACCCAGAAATGCACTGTATTCTGAATAAGCACTAAAAAAGCACAGGATGGCAGGAGATCTGTGCTCTGATACCACTGTCAGAACCCTGGTGGTTCTCTGATTCAAACCCTAATTGTCTTTTGAAGGTTTTTTGCAAGTTTTCGATTTTTTGTGTTTTTGGAGTTTTTCACAGGCTAAATGAAAATTGCGATTTTCTCTAGAAATTGATAAAAAATTCATAAAAATTCATACAAGCTTAAAATGCATAGAATTTGTTCAGAATGAATAGGCGTTCCTTTATTTCATCTTTTCCAGAACATACAATATAGAAATCTGAACATGCAAAGCAATACTGAAGACTTTATTTAAAAACCTGGTATCTTAGAAATGGCGGCTGCTGTAGCTGATAATGGTACGGCCAGAAATTGATGAAGGATCTTCCAGCTCGAATCCCAATGCAAAGTGTCCAGTAAACCAAGCGCCTCAATGTAGAATCACCAGAAACAGATGAATAATGGCGTTTCCTCAGAAGATGTGAAAGTACGGCCAGAAAAGTACAGAAGTACGGCCTGCTGCAGCAATAATGAAAAAGTACGGCCTCCTTGGGATTTGTGCCAGAACACTGAAAACTAATCTCTGCTCAAGTCGCCTATGTCTGCTGATGATTTCCTCTGAAAACCTCTGCCAAAATGGATGAATAAGCACAATCTGTGATTTCTGTGTGAAATCACCAAGCGCAAGCTTCAGCTGGTATTTCACAGCCTCAGTCTGCCTGATCTCTGAAGAGTTTTCGTTCTCCAGAAACGATCGTCTGCCAGAAACCCTAAGGTTTGCAAACTCCAATGCTCAGAGCAAAAGACAAATTAGAATAACATATCATAATGGTTCGATTTGTCTTGACTGCAAAATATATACTCCCTTCAATAAAATTCGACCCAATGCTCTTTTAATTAATCATTTAAATTAAATGATTTAATTCTCACTTTAGAACTTAGGAGAAATAAACAATAATTAATTGGCGTCCCTTTAAGTGAATTATAATTTATTCACTTATCAAATATTAACCCCATATTATAAAGTATAAGAAATACTTTATAATTTGCCAAATTAATTAAATATTTAAATATTTCAATAAAGTGACTTTATTATAAAGTCAAATTATTAAATATTTAATAACTCATCAAATACTCCTTATTTCTCCGTCAAATCAATCAACTGCTGAACCGGGTCGAAACTGAGCTGAATAATTGCACCAGGTGCCCTGCCCGAAATAGCAGCTTCCGCCTGACCTAACTTTCTAAAAATAGAAAGTTCTCTGAAAAAGCTCTCTGGAAGATTCTGCGAAGGCCCAACCTGACACACTGCAAATTGGAGCTATCAAACACTGAGCAACTGCCAAAACTGACCCTCTGAACACTCCTGTCAGCCTACGAGGATCGAATGATAGGCTAACCTCGTCACCAGCTGTGCTAACTAGGATGGGGACATGACACATTCATGACAACTTCTTACAAAGTATTCAATGGGAAGACTTTCCTTCCTTTTCAATCTAAAATATACTATCAACTATCTAATTGCTCTCTACTCCTTCTCTGCTATCCTAACTCTGATCTAATTCTAATTTCTAATCTAATGAGGTACAAATGAGGGGGACTCCCCCTTTTATAGATGGCCAAGTCCAACGGACGACTCATATTACAATCGACTGGATGGCCCAGATTGTGCCACCTCAGCCCTAAACAAGATTCGCCCTAAAAACCGCCACCAAGAGGAGTGGGGTAATAAATGAGCCACAATGTCCATTATCCTTCTAGAAGATTCCATCTTTGAAACATGTTCACATTGTTCTTGATTTCCTTCTTGACGTTGTTCTTCAACTTCGCTCGAGCTTCCATCCTTTTCTCCATCCTGAGTTTTGAAAACAATTCTTCTTTGTCACTAAGTCTCAACACTTAGCCACTTTCTTGCAACTTTTCTTCCTTGAGGTTGAAATGTCATCTTGGATCATTTAAGTCATCACCACTTGATCTCGACGTTCCTCCTGCAAAACAAGCAAGGAGAAGGGTATTAGAACACTTTATAATATAAACTCGACTTACTTACCAGATTTTCACGCTTTAACTTCCAAGAGTTCATCTTTCACCAGCCAACTTTGCGTTCAAATTCTTCATGCCTTAGCCAAATTTCCAAGCCATCTTGCATTCTGCCTGGCGCACTTCACTCTGATATTCCATCCAACTTAGACTCGAGAAAAATGCCTTCATCAGGAATTTGATCAAAAATTAACTAGGCACCCAACTTCAAATTCATCCGCCAAGGCATTTTATCTTCAACATCATTTATTCCTTGCCTTAGAAAAATTTTCAAATTTCCCTTAGGAAATTCATCAACCCGGTGCCCATCAAAAATATTCACCCTGAAGGCCTCGACAAAGTGTAGAAGACTTTAAAATCCATTCCTCATCGACAATCCTCAATACCCAGAAGAAAATTTCCTTCAGAACACGTCGAACTCATGGGTGCACAACGAACGGGTTCATTTAATTTTCTTGAATTTTGCACCTTGGAAAAAATAATTTTTAACAAATTTAATCCAGTTCTTCATATCTATAGATGATTCTTGTTGCTCTGATTTGGAAAATATTTTATCCACCTTGCAAAACAGGCACTCACTGACTTTCCACTAGCAACTTCATTCATGCCTCTGAAAAATTTCACACTCCCTCATGTCTAGGCGTATTTTCTAAAGGAAGAAAATATTTGCCTTCGAAAAATTTTGAATCACTTTGAAAATTTTGCCTTGGAAAATTTTATTCAACTTTGTTCACTTTGCCAGTGAGAAAATTTTATCCATTCATCTCAGAAAATTTTCTTTCAAAACACATCACGCCCAACATGCTTTATTTTATTCATCACCTTGCATTTTATTCTCCATAAAATTTCCAACGCCCTAGCAATATTCATCAACACCTTGGGCGCATATCTGACTTGGTGAAGGATATTTATCTTGTCTTTGGAAAAAAAATTCAACACTTAGCACTTTCAACGCCTTACCACCTTGTTTTCACTTCACCACCCTAGGCGCAATATTTTCTAATCAACTTTACTCCACCACCTTCAAGGTCTACTTAGGCGCATTTGACACTTGAAGAAGAATAATAACCACGCCTAGGAGTATTTCACCTTGCACTTGGTGCATTTAGCACTTAGAAGAGGATATCTCACATCCACGCCCAGCATATTTTATCAACCTCACCTATACTTAACCACTTTTCAACTCAAATCCACTCTTTACTTGGCGCATTCAAAGGCTAGAGAGGAAAGTCAACACTAGAATAATTCCATCTTGCACAACGCCCAACAACCTTCACTTGTCTTCATCTCTATTTGGGCGCATTTTATCCCTTGAAGTGGATGGGCGCATTTTAGTATGTGAGGAGGATAAGCATCTTCCAACGCCTTAACTATTTTGTCTTCATGTGCTTTCTCTTGGGCGCATTTAAGCATGCATGGAGAACTTTTCAAACGCCACCTTGTTTTGACTTGTTGACTTTCCATGTATGAAGGATATAACTTTTACCACGCCTTCCTGTGACCTTTCAACTTCCTTTCTTTTGTCTTTACATGGCCCCATTTGGGCACATTTTTCCATGGGGGAAGGATAAACTTTGTTGACTCCTTTGACCTTTTTCATTTTGGGCGCATTTGAACATGCATGAAGGATGGGCGCATTTAGGGGGTGGTGGAGGATATTTCCATGCCTTAGAAATTTTTGCTATCAACTCTCTCAACTTGGGCGCATTTTGATGGGTGAGGTGGATGAAAAACTTTGACTTTCTTTGACTTGCTATCCTTCTTGTTGCATGGGCGCATTTTGGCCTAGGAGGTGAATTTTTATACTTAGAATTTTTATTTTTTTTGCTTGGCTCTTGCAGCTGGGCGCATTTTACCATGTGTGGAGGATGAGAGTTGTACTTAGCCACTTTTCTTGCCCTCGCCTTAGATTTTCTTCTTGGGCGCATTTGGCATAGGGAGGTGGATGAAATGTTAACTTAGAATATTTTCTTCACATTCCCAAGGCAAGTTGGGCGCCTATGGAGGCATGAGCAGGATATCTTTACCACTTAGAAAATTTTCAATCATGCCTGTGAGGAGGGCGCATTTTGGGGTAGCTGCCGGATAAACTCATGCCTTAGCCATTTTTCTTCGTTTTCACCAGCCTCTCTGTGCCTTACTATTTATAGTAAGTCCTTCAATTCTTGCATCTCTGAAGCTCAGATTGTTCTGAAATTTCAAACACTGGATCCTCACAACCTTGTTGGCATGTCGACACTGCCATTTTTAGTTGGCCTGCTATTTTTAGCCCATTTCTGAAGGTGGTTTACTATAAATAGTAATTGCCTGCTTCTGATACCTCCACAGCTCCGTTTGACTTGAAATTTGAATGACGTGCTTCTCACCACGTGACCTGTCTGCTGACATCGGCGCATGCAACTGATTTGCTATTTTTAGCCTGATTCCAAAACGACTTACTATAAATAGTAAGTGCTGCGTTTGACTTCAAATTTTACCAGCAGATAGCTTGAGAGATGTTGATTGCGGTGGTTTACACCGGTTTTCGAAAATTTTGACTTTTTACCCCTCTTTTTGGGTCCCGAAGCTGGAAACCCTAATTCATCTTGCATGCATATCAAACGATTTTCGTTTGTTCTCGTTTCTGCTGCATTGCGATCAGCTCGTGATTCTGAAGTGCTGGGAGGCGGCTGCCGGGATGCACCTGCTAAAAATAGTAAGTTCCCAAATGAGTGACCATCTCCGTTTGCATGTTATATCACTGCGAAGCACTCGAAAAACCCATAAGGAATACGCAGACATGCAAAGACAACCTTGACATGCAAACCGTAAAAATAGCCTCGGAAGGTTGAACTCTTAAAGTTGTTATCTCCCCTGACATGCAAACCCTAAAAATAGCCTTGGAAAGCCGAACTCTGAAAGTCGTTATCTCATTTTGCATGTTATACTGTTGCGAAGGTCTCTGAAAACCCAGAAGGAATCTCCAGACATGCGTTGAAAAACTCTGCATCAAGGCCCTGAAATTTGCCCTGGAAGCTAAATTGCTAAAAATAGTAAGTGGTCGGTTTCAGCTCAGATTTTGCACACGAGCAGCCTGATGCGTTCTGAATGCAATGTGACTGTTGGAATTTCAAAAATACTGACATAATGCCCCGAATTTCACACTTAATAAAAATAGTAAGTAGCCGGAATCTGATGAAATTCCACTGAGAGTCTACTGGAAGCATATTGACAGCAACGTTAGTCTTTACTTTCAATTTATTCACCTTGCTTGACCCTGAACTGACCAGGAAAGTACAAACCCTAATTTTCGGACTTGGCCACAATTTCACGTTTTAAGCTCATCGGCAGAGAAATCCCCCGAAAGGCAGACAGTAGAACGAGAGGGAGAGAGACAAAACCACAGCCAAAAGACCAGAATGGAGAAAAAAAATAGGGGGTCCCCATTTGAATGGGGTGATGTGTGAAAAGGTCACAACAAAAAGTAAATAAATTGTTAAAATATTCTTCAAAAATATGCATATAAATAAATTTATGGAACATTCAACATTATTACTGATTTCCTTCATATATAAATCAAAATTGGTGTTCAATACACATCATAGACCCCAAAAGTGAGTTCAATACATGGGTGCCAATCCCTATTGCAGGTTCATGAAACAAATTGTGAGCTAGAGGGCATGACTTGCAAAGAAATTGTAGCTAGGGCATATGAAAATTGTAAGTTGTGAGGGCAAAGAAAAATTGCGAGCATCTAAAAGAGTTGCAAGGGCATGTGGATATTTTTTGCAGTTGTGTTTAGGGCATTATGGCATATGCAAGCATGAATGTTTCTAGTTCACAACCTGCTTGTTATTTGGAATGGCTTCAACTTGCATTTCCAACCTTCATTTCTAGTTGTAGCTCACAGGCTGAAGGAAGGAGAACGTCTAATAGTTATGTTTTTGCTTTCAATAGTCATGAAAGGACATTCATAGTAGTCACATTATTAGAATTTTGTCATGAAACTGGCTTTTCTTAACCAGTAGCAGGTTAAACCCTCAAGTTGCATGAGTTTTGTTGAGTTACTTTCAATTCTGACAATTTTCACAAATAACTTGCTGTGAGTTTTCTACATTACTCAATCCCAAGTAATACTGCATGTTACTTTGACATTTGATAAGCAAGTACTCGTCGATTTTTTCAACTATGGTTAGGAACTTAGGATTAGGTGTTGTACAGTTTGCATAAATCTCAAGATTCCTTGGGTGGAATACACTGACACTTGATAAAGTCATGATGGATGTAAGTGAGCATTTGATACAGGGGTTACAAAGTGGACTAGGGATTCCATCTATGATTGTCTATTTTGGGTAGCATGTAAGAACATCTTGGAAGAGGAGTTACATCTTCCAAGTGGAGTGCCTAGTTTGAACAGTTAAATGGTGGGAGTTACACTTGCATGCATGAAAGATGATGCTTGGGTTTGAATAGTCTGCTTGACTGTGACTTGGATGCCCTTTTGGAAGCCCATGGTTTTGATGCAACCATAAGTGGTTTCTTGGAAGGTTAATTCCTATAAATACAGGCCATGGGATAGAGTTTTGGTATCAGTTTTCGATGGTATTGCATGCTTTGCTGGTTTTTAGTGTGGATTTAGCAACCCACATGTTGCCAAAGTGTTGACATAGAGGCTGCATCTCTTGTGGGGTCTTCTCATTGTATTGCAAAACTTGTTCAAAGTTAATATAGTGAGATCTACATTTGAGGTTTGGTTTTTATTTGAAAGATTTTTCCCAAGAGATATCTATCTGTTGTCGTTTCTTTTCTGTTCTATCTTTTCTTATCTTCCATTCTTTGTTTAAGTTTGATTAAGTCTGGTTTTTGATTTTGAGCATCAAGATAGAAACATTTTCATGTTCCTAATTGAAGAATAAACAATAGAAAATCAGCAGTTAGGAAATAGTGAAATAAAATATTTTTTGTATTTGGCAAAAGTACAAGATCTGTAATTAGGATAATTTAGCACTCCTATCTCATGAACACAGATCTTAACATGTACATGACTGATTTTTACTTATATATGCTGCTGAAATTTAAGAACAACGCTTAAAAGAGCCTTAATATAGATTTGGACTGCTTGCCTAAGTGTTCAAAATGAAGACAGTAGTTGTAAACAGATGAATTAGCAAGTAAAAGCATAAAATATCTATCATACAACAAGAGGGACACAAGATGTACCCTGGAGAAAACCCAATTTGGGAAAAGTTCCAGCAGCTTGGGGCCATGCCTCATCATGTGAACTGAAAATCAGAAAGATTATAGGTCAGTTGCTCTCTTGGAGCCTTGAAGAATACTGTGGGACTACAATGGTACTTCTATATTGCCCTCTTAAGCTTCCTTTGCTCTGCAACTCACTTCAGCAATCTATGAACTCTTCCTACACTCAGCTGGAATGCACGCTACAAATTTGGTGGAGATTACAAGATCCCATTGTACATATTTATCATTTATGTTTTCAAGTGATCACCAAAATGACAGAGAAGACCCAACTTGTCTCTTCATCATTACAAGATCCCATTGTACAACAGTCAGAGGATAGAATGCCAACTTGCTTCTTTGTCATGCTGTTGTTCCTTCTCATATCTCTTGTGGATAAACTGAGATCTTCTATTTATTAATTGAGGTTTCTTTTTTCTATTGACGCTGTTGTTATTTTTTCTTTCTTGATGGATTTTGGAAGTTCTTCTGGTTGTTGTAACGATTATCTAAATTCATGTGTTGAGGTTTGAAACATCTCTTGGAGTTTTCTACTTTAAGTGCTGAGGATATGCCTTCATGGATTGTTGGATATTTGGGATCAGAGAAAAATCTTGAATATAAAGTTCTAGGCCTTCTAGACACACAAGTGTTTGGAATCTTTCTGTGATGCATTTATTTTATATATGGTACCTCTTAAGCTTTTTGAAGTGTCTATGAATTCTATACTAGTCTCAATATTGGTTTGATTATTATTGACCATGGAACTATGGATAAATGCAGATAAAATTTCAACTATTTTGGATTGTGTTATTTGGTATTAAATAAGAAATGGTGACATTTTATAACAGGTATTAAAGAATGTAGATTGGCCAGAGCAGTTTCCTTTCAAGAAAGAAGACTTTGATCGTTTTGACGAGTATGTACATCACATATTCTTCTGTGTTTTTCTTGTGTCATGTAGGGCTTTACTGATGAAAGATAATTACTCGAATCCATTTGGGAGACAATAATTTTTCTAACAATCTCTTTCAGAATATTCAAATCCAAGTTTGGATGTTGGATATAAGTGATTAGTCTTTAGTTTTGATTATTCCATCATCTCTATTCTATTGAAAACTTTATTAATGCTGTTGGCTAGCAAAAATATGCATATGATTTTTAAATTTTCCATAAAATTTCTTAATTGATATTGTTGTACTTTATGAAGCTTCATGAAATAGTCATGATTAATAAAGAGTTAGTGATTGATGCTAAGACGATTATTTGCATCTCTTAATGTGATACTGAGGAAAATGAGTTGTTTTTACAGTTAGAAGTACTTGCTTGTATGTTCTAAATGCCAAATAAGGAAATTAGAGCCTGGATGATCATTTCAAACAAATTTGTTGATATATTTGGGATGAAAAGTGCTAGTTAAGGAGTGTTGTACTTTCTGCATGAACGTGATTTTTTTTCTTAAATGGACTTGTTATAAATGTTTTATCATACAATTTAACCTATATCCTAAGTGTTGGCTTGGCCATCATTGGTGCATGATTTTCTAGAACCATGGTTTCTAGCTTTGTAATGTTAAGTAGATTTGAGAAGGGGTAAAAGTTTTGAGATTAAGAATGTTGAAATAATTCATTAAGGTTCCAAAAATAGGAAAATATAAAAATATATAAAAATTGACATATCATAGAATAATCAAAACATTAACGTTATATAAAACAAGATGTTGACATATATAAAAATTATAATTAATTGAGATACTATAGACTCTTGATGAGTTAATAAAAGATCATGACAATCAAAATTTGGTACCATTGTTTGAGTTGGAATAGCTTTCCTTACTATAAAATATCTAATTCTTCATAAGTTTTCTCTTTTCTTTGTATACGCTTTAGGATATGAGTATCATCAAGTCTCATTGGGTTTTATCTTCATTTGGTTAGCATTTTAATTCACACCTTTGTGTGACACAAAATGGAACAAATGTGTAGTAGAACCACTCTTTGGATTAGAAGGGAAAACTCGTAAAATAAAAACTAACCTACTCTACACAATATGTACTTGTTATTCACAATCTTCATAGTGCATTTATGGCTAATTTTGAGTAGGCAATTCAAACAAATCAAATAAAAACCTAGAATAAAGATGATTCAACACATCAACACTAGACAAGGTTTTTGGGTTTATTGATTGAAAGAAATCTTTACAACTACACACTTGCATTGTCTGTCTAAAGTAGAAATTGAACGATGCAAGTACACATATAGATTGAGTAGGCTTAAAACATAAAGACACAAAACACTTTAGTAAGTTAAATCAAGAGACTGGTCGAGAGCCACAATTTTTTGCTTCAAGTAAACTCACAATATAGAGCTTGCAAACTTGCCAAAGCAGTTAATCTACACATAACGAGACATTTGAATATACATTTAAAAGCAAGATAGATGTAATAAATTCCATTGAATGAATAATGAATTTTGGAATAATAATCTTGAATACTTGTTGAATGGCAATTTCAACAAGCAAGCGTAAGAATTACAATTAGGAAATGTAAGTGCAAAATAACACTAATTTATAGGGTTTACAAAGCTATTTGTAATGTCCCTAATAGGATGATACTAAATTCACGCTAAAACTACTGACTCCCTTATCACTAGCTAGGGGAATACCTTAATTTGACTTGTTTCCTGCATACAAGTTAGGGATCAACCACAAGGTTAGTTTACAAGAGAATGTTAGTACTCCATATTGAACATTGCAAATAAGCCATGAGTAAACCTACACTAGGCATCACACCCAACATTTTCCATAATTGATCTCCCCCCTCTCATGTTGCACCATGGTAGGAAGGTAGTAACTGATTTGGGACAGGTAGTAACTGATTTGGGCAAAGACTGGTTGCACATAATGTCAGATGGATGGACAGATAGGAGGAATCGAACACTCATCAACTTCCTCGTGTCTTGTGATATTGGCCCAATTTTTTTGAGATCTGTGGATGCATCAAACACAATCAAATCTGCAGCTACATTGTTCAACATGTATGACTCAGTGGTCAAAGAAATAGGGCCACAAAATGTGGTTCAATTTATTATAGATAATGTTGTTGCTTGTGTTGCTGTTGGGAGACTCCTGATAGACAAATACCCGTCCATATTTTTTACTCCATGTGCAACACATTGCAATGATCTAACCCTAGAGGACATTGGTAAATTTGAGTGAGTGTGATGAGCCCTGCTGGCTCTCAGTTCAAACCCTCTTTTCTTAAGTCTTTAAAAGTGTTTTTTAGAGTTTTTTAGAGAAATCTTAGTAGACAGAAGAGAAGGGGCGCAGCATATTTTTGCTCATAAAAGACAAATTTAAACTTATTTCTTCAAATTGAAAGTGCAGAATGTATTATTTAACATCAACAGATAGACTAAGAATGATAAACATACCAATCAGGCTCCAGATTATTTAAATAAGAAACTGGCCAGATCTACAGCTGAGAAAAGTGAAAACAAGCCTGAATGCACGCCATGACTCCAGGAAAGGTTTCTCCAGCTGAGAAACAGGTCACAATGCTCTGCAATAGCTAGGCGCCCATGATAGAACCCAAAACCAACAAGAAAGGAAGGCGTTTTTCCCTTTCACTTCACACGCCTTTCTCAAGGCACACAAACCAAGGCAGTCCGTACGGCCATGAAAAGAAGGAAATGAATCTCTGAAAGAAGAATCCCTGAAGCAAGAAGTACGCCACCAAGAAACCCTCAATTATTATCAAGCACAAATACTGCATAAATAAAACTCTGTCTGCAACTGTAGAACTTCTGTGTGAAGCCCTCAACTGTACGGATTCAGCTGATCTCTCACAGCCTCAAACGTACTCAACACTGAAGAGTTTTCCGTTCTCCAATGGACACAATGATCAAACCCTGCTCTCAGGAGAATGCTCAGAGAAAAGATGCACAAGGCAAAGAGAAATGGTCAAATGATATGAGTTTCAATTGCCAAAATGCCTCTTTAAGCAAAAGCACGCATTTCCATAAAGATACGCCCTTTTTAGGTTTTAAAATATTATAATATTTTAATATATTCCTTTTTCAATAGTTTGAGCGCACTTTTATAATATTTAAAGTTATTAAAATATTATAATCCCCCTTTTGACATTTAAGTGATATAAAATATAAATAAAGCTTCTACCGTGACTTTATTAAAGCGCTTTAAGTTAATAAATTAACTTAATCACTTAAAATTCGTGACATGCTCAAAACTTCCGGGCATAATCTCTGCCGGTTATGAACTCCCCGAATGCCAAACGCCACCGTGGATCTAAACATCGTCTAATCAAAACACGAATAACAAAGAAATCCTCCAAATGCACCAATGCACTTCTATCCAATCAAGCAGCTCCACAAGGGTCCACAGCGCCAACGCCTGCTTTCCCCGGAGAACTATCTTAGCCAGGGACATCACAACCGCTTCCCCGGACCTCTGTTTGGTCCACAAGCAAACTCAAAGCTGGATGCTGAAGAACACTGTCACTCTCCCACGTCGCATCCTCTGCCGGTAGATCCCTCCACTTAACCAAGTATTCCCTGATGACCCGCCTCCGAAGCTGACGCTCTCTGGAGTCCAGAATGGCCTCAGGTATCAAAACTAATTTGCCCTCATCATCCAAGGGTGGCAAATCAATAGAAGGAATTACGTGTTGTCCCAACACCTTTTTGAGGCGCGACACATGGAACACGTTGTGAACTCTACTGTCCACCGGAAGATCCAGCTCATAAGCCACTTGACCCACACATCTGACAACTCTGAAAGGTCCATAGTATCGCGGCTTAAGTTTCTCGGAGCCCTTCTTGCGAAGGGTAGACTGCCTATACGGCTGAAGCATCAGGTACACCAAATCATCGATCTCGAAAGACCGCTCTACTCGTCTCTGATCAGCATATTGTTTTTGCTGATTTTGGGCTTTCTGAATATTTTCCCTAAGTGCTCTCATAATATCCTGGTTCTCCTGTAACAAATCACCAGCACTGGGACCTCTACTGTCACTCAGCAATAAATCAAGAAAGCTCGGAGCGTCATATCCATATAACGCTCGATATGGTGTCATCTGGATGCTCATGTGATGGGTGGTGTTGTAACAGTACTCACATAAGTATAACCACTTCACCCATGCCTTCTGCTGCCCTGAACTATAGTTACGCAAGTACCCTTCCACCCATTTGTTGACGATCTCCGTCTGCCCATCTGTCTGTGGGTGGTAGCTGGTACTAGGGGTGAGCTCTGTCCCACAAAGCTTGAATAACTCCTGCCAGAAGTTACTCATAAATCTGCTGTCCCTGTCGCTAACTATACTGCGAGGTAAACCGTGCAGCCTGAATACCTCTCGGAAGAACAAATCAGCAATCTGAGTAGCCGTGTGTGTAGTAGTGATTGCGAAAAAGTGTGTATATTTCGTCAATCGATCTACCACCACGAAAATACTGTCCTTCCCTTGAGCTTTTGGCAAGCCCGTGATGAAATCCATGGATAAACAATCCCACTTCCTCTCAGGAATAGGAAGCGGCTGTAGAAGACCTGCAGGGTATGTGTGCTCTTGCTTGTTCTGCTGACAAACAAGACATTCCCTGACATACTGGAGAACATAGGACTTGAGACCCTTCCAAGAGAATCTCTCCCGTACCTGCCGATAGGTCTTATAGTACCCGGGATGTCCCGCCATGGGTGAATCATGCAATGACCTCAAAACCCTGTCCCTCATCTCAGAACCTGGGACCAATAAAATCCTCCCTTTGTAGATGATAAGGTCATCTACAAGTGAATACTTGTCATCCAACACTGATCCATCTACTATGCTAGAGGCCCATGGGTCCTTAGCATACTCTGCTACTATCAGGTGTCTCCAGTCTTCTGAAACCAATGTAATAGAACCCAAGTGAGGACGGCGAGATAAAGCATCAACAACCACATTCTGAGTGCCCTTGACATAAGAGATGTCAAAATCGTAAGACTGAAGCTTGCTGACCCATTTTTGTTGTCTCTCATTAAGATCTCGCTGCCCAAGAAAATGCTTCAGACTATTATGATCGGTTTTCACAGTGAACTTACTACCAATCAAGTATTGCCTGAATTTGGCCATCGCATGCATGATAGCCAACATTTCCTTATCATAGATACTAAAACTCCGTTCTGGCCCTCTTAGCTTTCTGCTCTCAAAAGCTATAGGGTGACGATCCTGCATAATAACTGCACCACTACCCTCACCACTGGCATCGCAATGTAACTCAAAGGGTTTAGTGAAGTCCGGTAAAGCCAAAACAGGACACGAAGTCATGAGAAGTTTGAACTTCTCAAAGCATGCTTGTGCTAATGGTGTCCACTCAAAAGCACCTTTCTTAGTCAAATCGGTTAGTGGCGCAGCATGCCGCGAGAACCCACTAACAAACCGACGATAGAAAGCACACAATCCTACAAATCCCCTGAGTTGTGTCAAGGTCTCAGGTGTAGGCCAATCAATGATGGCTCGAACCTTCTCTGGGTCCATGTTGACTCCTGCGCCGCTGATGATGTGTCCCAGATATAAAAGTTCTGCCATGCCCAATGCACACTTGGACTCCTTGGCATACAAGGACTCCTCGCTTCGGCATTCTCGAACTCCCCATCCAAGTGGAACTATATTCTCCCATGATTTACTATACCAGATGTCAGCCGGCTAAACACTAAAACAAATTGGTGAGGATGGAAACCTTGTTCATTGTCGATCAAAACGCATAGAGCATTTCATTAAATTTAAAATGTGGTATACAACTAAAAAATCAAAGCGTCCACGCAGCTGATACCTAACGCTTCGCTTTGCGTCCTCTTCTGACCGACCGGGTGGATAAATCCCTGCTCAACCAATCTTCGAAGTAGCAGCCCTATGAAGCCTTCGCTAATCAACTCATCTATCCGAGGAATAGGATACCTGTTCTTTATGGTTTTCCTGTTGAGCATTCTGTAATCAATACACATCCTAAGTGTACCATCCTTTTCTTCACCAAAACAACTGATGAAGCAAAGGGTGACTTCATCTACCGGATGTGCCCTAATAGCTAATGTACTCCTCAATAGTCTTCAATCTCTATCTTCGTGATACTTCAAAGTCGTATGAGTAATCATACTGGTTTCAGGTTCTCCGTAAATATAATATGCTCTAATAATTTCATCGAGGCTCCGGCCGGTGGAATAGCAATTAATACCTTCGCATGTTTGATTCGAAGTTCCTGCACATCTGGATGGTATGGAGAAGCTTGCTGATCCAACTGTGAAGGCATTAGCTTGCATTCAGCAGCCCACTCTACCATATCATTACGAATCAAACGCTCCATTCGCCGAAGTGAAATCTCCCTAAGGTTGCTGTCCCTGATGGCTTTGAGAATATGATTTGTGCCATCAATGGTGAACTTCATCTCCATGTCACGCAAATTAAGCGTGAACTCTCCTATTGCATGAAGCCACTTCATGCCAAGAACTACATCAGTTCCACCCATGTTTACCACATAAAAATCTGCCTTGAACTCGAAGTTATTAAGTTTCAAAGGCAAGTCAGGTATCATCCTCTCACAATCGAGAGTGTTCCCATCTGCAACCCTCACACGTATACCTTCAAACTGCTGAGTTTGAATACCTCGTTTCTCTACCAACCGTGAATCGATGAAGTTATGGGTTGCACCTGTGTCAGAACCCTGGTGGTTCTCTGAATGAAACCCTAACTGTTTTTGTGTCCTTTTTGAAGTTTTCAATTTTTTGATGTTTTTGAAGGTTTTCACAGGCAAAATGGAAAAATGCGATTTCTCTAGAAATTGCTTAAAAATTCATATAAAATTCATACAAGCTCAAAATGCATAGATTTTGCTCAGAAAGGGAAGGCGTTCCTTTATTTCATCTTTTCCAATACATACAATATAAAAAATCTGAACATATAAGCATTATTTGGAAATTTAACAAATGAAACCTGGTTTTTAAGATGGCGGCTGCAGCTGGTAAAGAAGTGTATGGCCAAAATGATAGAAGACTTCTCTGAGCTCCAAATCCAACGCACAACCTCTGGTGACCAAGGCGTCCAGGAACCCCAAGTCAGAAACTGAGAAGGAAAGGCGTTTCTCTGGGAATGAAGAAGTACGGCCCTGCTGGTACGGCCTGTACAGCAGTATTAATGATAGTACGGATTCCTTGAGACTTGTGCCAAAACGCTGATGAATGGTAGTGAATGGAATCGCCCCAAAAAGAAGATGATTTCCTCTGTAAAACTCTGAACAAATAACTGATTAAGCTCAATCTGTGACTTCTGGATGAAATCACCAAGTGCAATCTTCAGCTGGTATCTCACAGCCTCAGTATGCCTGATCTCTGAAGAGGTTACGTTCTCCAGAAACGATGTTTGCCAGAAACCCTAGGGTTTGCAAACTCCAAAGCTCAGATGCTCAGTAGACAAAATTGAATAATAAACTTCATGATTCGATTTTGCCTTGGGAAGAACAATATATTCTTCTTTGAAAAGTTCGACCTAATTCTCCATTAAAATAATCATTTAAATTAATGATTTAATTTTCACTTTGGACTTAGGAGAATTTATTTAATTATTGGCGTCCCCTTTTAATGAGCATTAAATACTCATTAAATCACATTTTAATAATATAATATAAAGTATAATTAAATACTTTATAACTTAGCCAAATAATTAAATATTTTAATATTTCAATAAAGTGACTTTATAATAAAGTCAAATTATTAAATATTTAATAACTTAGTAATTACTCCTTATTTCTCCGCCAAATCAAACAATTACTGAACCGGGTCGAATCTGAGCTAAATCACTGCACCAGGTGCCCTGCCCGAAATAGCAGCTTCCGTCTGACCTAACTTTCTAAAAATAGAAAG
>VDFB02325942.1:6568-82744 GCA_007258455.2 Sequoia sempervirens | reverse complement strand
GGAATCGGAGGACCTGTCCAGTCTTCGTCTTTGCCTGTCCCTACACCTCTGGTATACTGAATAATGTCTTGGTTCATAAAAGGCAACCCAGAAATGCAACCCAGAAATGCACTGTATTCTGAATAATCACTGAAAAAGCACAGGATGGCAGGAGAACTGTGCTCTGATACCACTGTCAGAACCCTGGTGGTTCTCTGAATGAAACCCTAACTGTTTTTGTGTCGTTTTTGAAGTTTTCGATTTTTTGATGTTTTTGAAGGTTTTCACAGGCAAAATGGAAAAATGCGATTTCTCTAGAAATTGCTTAAAAATTCATATAAAATTCATACAAGCTCAAAATGCATAGATTTTGCTCAGAAAGGGAAGGCGTTCCTTTATTTCATCTTTTCCAATACATACAATATAAAAAATCTGAACATATAAGCATTATTTGGAAATTTAACAAATGAAACCTGGTTTTTAAGATGGCGGCTGCAGCTGGTAAAGAAGTGTACGGCCAAAATGATAGAAGACTTCTCTGAGCTCCAAATCCAACGCACAACCTCTGGTGACCAAGGCGTCCAGGAACCCCAAGTCAGAAACTGAGAAGGAAAGGTGTTTCTCTGGGAATGAAGAAGTACGGCCCTGCTGGTACGGCCTGTACAGCAGTATTAATGATAGTACGGATTCCTTGAGACTTGTGCCAAAACGCTGATGAATGGTAGTGAATGGAATCGCCCCAAAAAGAAGATGATTTCCTCTGTAAAACTCTGAACAAATAACTGATTAAGCTCAATCTGTGACTTCTGGATGAAATCACCAAGTGCAATCTTCAGCTGGTATCTCACAGCCTCAGTATGCCTGATCTCTGAAGAGGTTACGTTCTCCAGAAACGATGTTTGCCAGAAACCCTAGGGTTTGCAAACTCCAAAGCTCAGATGCTCAGTAGACAAAATTGAATAATAAACTTCATGATTCGATTTTGCCTTGGGAAGAACAATATATTCTTCTTTGAAAAGTTCGACCTAATTCTCCATTAAAATAATCATTTAAATTAATGATTTAATTTTCACTTTGGACTTAGGAGAATTTATTTAATTATTGGCGTCCCTTTTTTAATGAGCATTAAATACTCATTAAATCACCTTTTAATAATATAATATAAAGTATAATTAAATACTTTATAACTTAGCCAAATAATTAAATATTTTAATATTTCAATAAAGTGACTTTATAATAAAGTCAAATTATTAAATATTTAATAACTCAGTAATTACTCCTTGTTTCTCCGTCCAAATCAAACAATTCTCTTGAACCGGATTGGTCAGCTGAGCTAAATCAGCACTTTTGGGTGCCACAGAAATACTTGACTTCTTCCGTCGACCTAACTTTCTAAAAAATAGAAGAGTTCTCTGAAAGAACTCTGGAAGATTCTCGAAGGCCCAAGCGACACCTGCTTACTTAAGCTAGGGGCTAACCAACCGAGCAGAAATGCCAAAAGAAAGGATCCTCTGAACACTCCTGTCGACTCTGAGGATCAAATGATAGGCTAACCTTGTCACCCATTTTGTCTTTGACTAGGATGGGAACATGATGTGCTTGTATCGGAGACGAGATATGACCCTTTGACCGACTAGGATCCCGATTACGAAAAGAACCCCCCTCTTTACGCATCTTTGAGGACATATGAGCCTCCTTAAGTTCTGTTTCCTCTGCAATTTCTGCTTCATTTTCTGATTCTTCCCCATCTGTATCATAGATTGGAGCTCGCTGATCAGAAAAATCAGTCAATGGTTCTTCCTCATAAAACCACTCCATATGCTTGTTTTGCCCTTTTGGTTTGAGGGGGCAATCGTGATTAAAATCATACGGACCTTTGCAATAAAAACAGAGTTTTCTCCTTCTCAAATCATTCATGGTTTCTCGATCTAAAGGGGCTGCAAATTTCTTTTTCTGATCTGTATTATCAGCCTTCTTTGGATCTGATTTATTTTCCGTGTATGATGTTGTAGGCTTCGAGCTCGAGCTAAAAGGCTTACGAGGTGTAGATAGCTCCATGCTGCGAGCTTTCCTCATTGCCTCCTGTAAGGTGGGTGGATCAAATGCTTTTATCCAACCTTTCATGGGCTCGAAAAGCCCTTCAATAAATAATATGACCAGCCTTCTCTCTGAGATCCCGGTTACCATAACAGATAGTCTTTGGAATTCACCAATGTACGATTCCAAGCTACCTAACTGTTTCAGCTGTGCTAAATCTCTGAAGAAAAGCTCAGGATCCCTTCTGTCAAATCTCTCTACCAGTCTATCAGTAAACTCCTGGTACGAGGTAATCCTGTCATGATGAAGGGTAGTCATACCATGAATCCACCAGTCATGTGCTACGCCATCTAGACGAAGTGCTGCAAAGCGAATGGCATCCACCTCAGGCATGGGGCATAGTGTCAGGAAAGTATCCAGTTTACTAACCCAGGCACATGCTGTAACTCTGCCACTGCCATCAAAGTGTGCTAAAGTTAGTTTGCTGGTTGCCTGTTTAAGATCACTCTGTTTGTGTCTAGGACGCCTGTCATTCCTGTTCCTGGTGTGCTCTCTCTTCTGGCTCATGAACCTGTCAAAGTTAAGGTGCTCCTTAACCCTTGGTGGCAAATTATCCCACTCATCATGCATAGCCATAATATTATCTGCAAAATTTATTTCACCGCCTTGTTCAGCTTCATCCACTTCCTCAGCATCATCTCTGGTGAACGTGGGAAATGTAGCTCTCTCATAGGTGCGTACTGGATCTATAATCCTCTGTGGCTGTCTATGGATACTGCCATCTCTATCTGAATCCAAACTACGAGCTCTGTTTATTGACAAATTCTGAACATTCGTGCTGAGTTGTTGAAGAATAGTTGCAACCTGTTCTTGCCCTACAACCATGCCTCTAAGCACGTCTTTGGCTTCTCTGTCCTCATCCTCCCAATTATTTCTGTGAGAACTTTCTCCAGCCCTGTTCGCCATATTGTCCCAATCTAATTCCTCCTCCTGATCTGCAAACGGAAACGGTGGAAAAGGATTCTGGGCGCCTCTTTGATTTCTAGGGCCACCTCTGAAATAAGACTTACCAAAACCCTCTCTGTTTGACTTCATAAATTCTCAAACCCCACAAGCTGGCAGGATGTGAGCTCTGATACCACTGTGATGAGCCCTGCTGGCTCTCAGTTCAAACCCTCTTTTCTTAAGTCTTTAAAAGTGTTTTTTAGAGTTTTTTAGAGAAATCTTAGTAGACAGAAGAGAAGGGGCGCAGCATATTTTTGCTCATAAAAGACAAATTTAAACTTATTTCTTCAAATTGAAAGTGCAGAATGTATTATTTAACATCAACAGATAGACTAAGAATGATAAACATACCAATCAGGCTCCAGATTATTTAAATAAGAAATTGGCCAGATCTACAGCTGAGAAAAGTGAAAACAAGCCTGAATGCACGCCATGACTCCAGGAAAGGTTTCTCCAGCTGGGAAACAGGTCACAATGCTCTGCAATAGCTAGGCGCCCATGATAGAACCCAAAACCAACAAGAAAGGAAGGCGTTTTTCCCTTTCACTTCACACGCCTTTCTCAAGGCACACAAACCAAGGCAGTCCGTACGGCCATGAAAAGAAGGAAATGAATCTCTGAAAGAAGAATCCCTGAAGCAAGAAGTACGCCACCAAGAAACCCTCAATTATTATCAAGCACAAATACTGCATAAATAAAGCTCTGTCTGCAACTGTAGAACTTCTGTGTGAAGCCCTCAACTGTACGGATTCAGCTGATCTCTCACAGCCTCAAACGTACTCAACACTGAAGAGTTTTCCGTTCTCCAATGGACACAATGATCAAACCCTGCTCTCAGGAGAATGCTCAGAGAAAAGATGCACAAGACAAAGAGAAATGGTCAAATGATATGAGTTTCAATTGCCAAAATGCCTCTTTAAGCAAAAGCACGCATTTCCATAAAGATACGCCCTTTTTAGGTTTTAAAATATTATAATATTTTAATATATTCCTTTTTCAATAGTTTGAGCGCACTTTTATAATATTTAAAGTTATTAAAATATTATAATCCCCCTTTTGACATTTAAGTGATATAAAATATAAATAAAGTCAATGTGACTTTATTAAAAAGGCGTTTTAAGTTAATAAATTAACTTAATCACTTAAAATTCCGTAATATGCTCAAAACTCAGTATAATCTCGTGCCGTCAGAAGCGATGAACTCCTGGAATGCCAACGCTCACTGTGATCTAAACACTGTCCACTGAAAACACGAACAAAAACTCTCCAAAATGCACCACTGACCCTCTATCCAACTGGCTAGCCCACAAGGGTCCAATAAAGGGCTAACGCTCTGTTTCCCGAGAACTGTCTAGCGAGGGGACATCACAGTGAGTTAAGGAGGTATTGCACAAGGCTCACTCAATTACCAAATTTATCTATAATCACACAAGGGTTTTGTGTATGATGCGCACTTTCATAGAGGGAAAGGAGTAAGTTCGACCAGGGGTGACAAGATTTGCAACACACTTCATTGCATTACAAACTCCATGTGAATAAAAAATGAATTTGAAACTAATGTTTGTTTCAAGCGAGTGGGTAGAGTCTAGCTTCTCAAATCAAGCAGATAGCATAGCAATATTGGAGTACATTTATTCTGCTAGTTTTTGGGATGCAATAGAAGAAGTACAATTTTCAGAGCCTCTAGTGAAAGTCTTGAGACTAGTGGATCTGGATAAATCCCCCATGGGATATTTGTATGAGGCCATGGATAGGGCCAAGGAGGTGATGAGGAGTAGGATGGAAAATGACAGGGACAGGTATATGCCATTATGGGACATAATTGATAGAAGATGGGATCAACAAATGCATTCTCCTCTCCATGTTGCAGGATACTATCTTAATCCAAGTTCCTACCATAACTCTTCATTTAAAGATGATGATGGTGAGGTTGCACAGGGCTTGTTCGTATGCATGGAAAAAATGTTTGCGACCACAAAATAGTTAATGACAGCTATGGGAGAGTTAGCCATGTACAAGAAAGCAATGGATTTTTTCTCATCTAAGGTTGCCATGGAAGGCAGGAAGACTGTGCAACTAGGTAGAGTCTATAAAATTTTGACAATCTCTCTATTTTGTGGACAAAATCATAAAATGTGTAAAAATTGAAGATATTCTTACATGACATCATCTCCATATAATGTGTTTTTCAGCACTATGGTGGGTTTTTTTTGGTCACGAAACCAAAAATCTTAGGTTGTTAGTGAAACACATTTTGAGCCAGCCATGCAATTCATCGGCTTGTGAGCGTACTTGGAGTGTTTTTGAACACATACATTCGAAGAAGTGCAATCACCTAACACAACAATGGATGAATGACTTCGTGTTTGTTCACCACAACCTCCGCTTGAAGCTAAAGAAAGCTCAAGGTTAGACTTTTAGTATACTTGCAATTGTAGTTGTAAATTTGTAATTGTATTCATTGTTTTTCACTTGTAATCCAAATACTAACTTGTCCATGGGCAAAACTAGGTACCATTGAGTGATGAGATTGATCCAGACAATGAGTGGATTGCTAATGATGACGAACCTCTTGAGTTTGAGGATTTTGAGATCCTAAAGAAGGCCAACTGGGATCCTCATGAGATTGAAGAAATGAGGAGAGGCAAAGCCCCAACAACTTCATCATCAAGGCCTGCAACCCTCTAGCATAGCTCTATTCATAGTAGCAACTAGCAATAGTCATTGGCTACTTTTGATTTTTTGAAACTTTGTACTTAGCTTATAGGTTGACTTTGTACAAACTATATTGTAATTGAAATTTTGTCATCTATTAGTTATGCATTGTGAACTAATGCTTTGAAAGATGTGGAATGCAATGTAATCAGCGATATGAATATAAACAATAAATTCTATTTTCTATGATTCATTAGTTAAACTCTCTATTTTATTTGCTCTCTATATCTCTATTGCTCTATTACTGGGTTCTTCATTTTAGCCCCCCGAACTAGCCAAAATACATGTGGGTTTTGGTTCTAATTTAGTTCTTCTCTAGGTTCACATGGGTTCTCCATTTTCCACCCGAGTTCTCTATGGGTCCTTCTGTGAAGGACCCACAGAGAACCCGGGTAGAAGGACCCATAGAGAACTCGGGTGGAAAATGGAGAACCCTGGCCGAACCTGGGGAGAACCCAGAAGGACCCGGACAAACCCACGTCATCCAACTTAGAAAAAGGAAAAAACTCAACTTAAAAACATAAAATAAAACCCTAAAAAGTGCCCAGATTGCCTTAATTGACAAAAGTCTATGTACACTCCAACCTTCATCTCTTATCACATAAGAAACCTGAATATAATGAGGGTGTGTCAAAGAATTGGGATCTCGCCCCTGAGTGTGCTGATTTAGATGCCACAGTTGCACAACTTACCTTGGCTTCTATAGATGACAATGAGGCAACTAATGCACCTAGTGGGAGTGGCAATCCAATTGATAGTTGTTCAAATGAAATTGAACCAATTGAGGACCATGACCTCGATGCTTTTGATGAAGACGAATTTAAAGAATAGCAATATTGAATTAAATATTGTCTTGATTGTAATTTGAATTTTCAATGTGTAATGACATTTTAAGACTTGAGTATTTACTATTTACATTTTTGCAAATTATGAATATGATTATATGAGGTATTACCGTATGGCGTATTTCATTGTTTCAATATTCTATGGCATTATGATCATATGATTATAATTTTGAACATGCTTGAGTCTATGGCATTATCTTTATTATATATATCATAGTAACGAGACTCAAACGCGGCTCAGACTCGGCGAGGGCGACTCGGCGACTTGGGACTCGAACGCGGCGCAGACGCTGCAAAATGAAAAAAAGTTGAAAATACCCTAGAAATTTAGAGATTTTTAAGGATTTAAAACTTGTTTCAAGCACCCTTTATTGAATACAACACAAATAAAATCAAATTTGATCACATGCACAAGTATACAACAATTACATAAGTATAAAGTACACAAATTGTAGTTGCATTGCTGAAGGAAATAGCATACTTAGATATATAAAATTAGTCAAATGTATACAAAACTCATGGAATATGAAATCCATGACATCAAATGTTCCATACAAATATGAAATATCAAAAGTATTACAATAGCTATAAGTCTATGACTCTATGCCCTATGGCATAGTGGAGCCAACATCCTTCCTACGAAGGCGTCTAAAGGTCCTGGATGATGTTGCAGTTGCAGCCATAGTCTCTGCCTGTGTCTGACTCTCCATGCAACTCTCACCGACAACATCTATGTCTCCTCGTGCTCTAGCCTCCTCCTCAGCCATGGCTACAACCTCGGCCTCTCTCTACCTGGTCCACCCAATCAAGGTTCTCATCACTAAAGACTGCATCTGTAGCCTCAGTGATCCACTCAGACTATGGATCAACCTCCTCTAGACCGATCGGGGTTTTGTCATGGTCAAAAAGCTTCTTGTATCTGAGCCGAAGGTTGTAATGAACATATACCAAGTCATTCATCCTCTCCACTGTCAAACTATTGCGCTTCTTGGAGTGTATGTGCTCAAACATACTCCAATTGCGCTCACAACCAGATGAACTGCATGGCTAGCTCAATATACAAATGGCAATATTTCGCAGGATCGGTGTATCAAAACCAAACATATTCCACCAGCTATCTGAGATGAGAAAAAGAAACAAAATCAATTTCATTTCAAGTTTCAAGTTCAAGTTCAACATTTAATAATAAATTATAATATAAAAAGATGAAAATTATGCCCTTAAATATATTTTTACCTGGCAGTAATGTTGTCCTATTATCTTTGCACATTTGATGTGCAAAGAAGTCTCCTTGTGCCTTAGTGAAGGCATGTATCTCCTGCACCACTTGTGTAGTAACAACGGGCAACATCCACTCTATCGTTGTGTAGAGCCCACTAAGAATTTCTCTATCTGCACGGAGATCACGGCAGAATTGGAAATTCAGGAAACATGCGGCTGCATGGATGGGCCTATGAAGTTGGTTTTGCCATCTCCTATCAATGATATCCCAAATGGGACGATACTTCTACTCAACTCCACCATAGACTGATCTAATGGCCTCTTTGGCCCTATCCATGCCCTCATATATGTAGCCCATTGCGGGCTTCTCCCCATCTGCAACTCGTAGGGAGAACTAGCAAGGGCTCAATAAACTGCAAAGTGCAAACATGTTTCACAAATAAGTGTGAATGAAAATAAACAAATAAAAGTAAGATATGATTAAAAATTAAAACATAATAAATAATTAAATTTTACCTTTACAATTTCGTCCATTGGTGTCCAAAACCCTTGCTCATCAAAAATGCAATCAGCCACAGCAATCCCTGTAGTGCTTGTAGAAAAGGATGAGGAAGACCACTCCTCACTAGTAAACATGCGCCTCAAAGCTGCCCTTGACCGAATCAAGGATTGCATTGTGATAAAATTTATTGCAAACCTGGTGATGCCAGGACGAGACAACTCCCTCAATCCCGTGTATTGCCTCATAAGGTTAAGCACCCATGTGTGGTTGTATACAAATTTGCATATTTTTTTGCTGCTTCCACACATGTTTTGATCCATGGGAGCTTCCCAAGATCCTCCAACATGAGTTCAATGCAATGGGCGGCACATGGAGTCCAAAATATAGTAGGGTGCCTCTCTATCAATAATCTACCAGCAGCAACATAATTTGCTGCATTGTCTGTCACCACTTGCACTACATTCTCTTCCCCCACATTAGCTATCACCTCCTCTATAGCCTCACACATGTATGTGGCATTTTTGATTTGGGCAGAAGCATCAATGGACTTCATGAAGACGGTGTCACCTGAAAAAATAAGCAAAACCAATTATTCAATAAATTAAAAAACATAAATCAGCCATGTTAAATTATTAATCACTAAATAAAATTCAAATTCCAATGCATTGAAGGAAGTACAATTACCTCCGGAGGAAACTAGGAAATTAAGCAGCGTCCTATTTCTCCTATCAGTCCAACCATCAGTCATGATGGTGCAACCAATCATGCTCCATTACTTGCGCTGCTTCTCTAATTGTGCTTTCACATCTGCCACCTTTTGAGTCAAAAGTGGGCCCTTTAATTCATCTTCACTAGGGGCTTTGAACCCCGCCCCACATATGGTTATGGCATCAACCATGTTTTTCCAAAAAGGTGACTTATAACATGTCATAAATAAATTAATAAGTTACATAAGTATTGTAAAATGAAAAGGTTTTAAGTTTTTAACTTTAAATTTGAATTCGATAATGAGATACATCTAGATTCTAAAATTTAAATATAAATTTTAAAAACAATTAAACGAAAAAGAATTACCTGGCTACATGGAAGTGAATGGTGCAGTAGTACCAAAAGTCTGCAATTGCCTTTTTTGCTGCATCATGTGCGTCCTTGTTCCAACCCATACTCTCAAGCGACGGTTGGGAACCAGGAGTAGTAGTGTGGTACAAAATATGAGTCCACCCTAGATTTACAAACTCTAGGGCCAATGCTAATACTGCCACTACCACTAGCAGTACCAGCGCCACCAGCACTAGGAGTACGCATAGGCATAGCTGATGCAGAAACAGAAGCACTACCACAAGCACTAGCACTAAGACGGTATGGAGGCATGGAAGAAGCATCTCCAACAACACCAAGTCCCTGTCCAACTCCAACACTCACCAACTCCTGCTTCTGTTTCTTTTTCATTTCTTTTTGCATATCAAAAGTTTCTAATTGCACCTACACTTCACGAACAACCTTAGGAGGTGCTTTAGGGCAACCCACTGCATCATGGACGGGTATGCATGCAAGATGGTATTTTAATCGATTTATGCCTCCATGATATATTGTTTTGTAGTAGAAACATTTGGCGTCTCCTTTTTTGATTTCGGGAAAGATTTTAGCATGTTTCCAAGCAAGGTCTTTTCTGACTGGGGTTTGAGACATTGTGAAAATAATAATATGGTTTGATTTGCAAATGAATGTGGCTACAAAAGTAGGGTTTCTAAAATTATTTAAGTTGCAAGTATGGTTTGTAAAAAAAATATGCAAACTCAAAAAAACAGTGATTTTACAAATTACAATGAATTATTTGTTAAAAAAACACAAAAAAATCAATTAAAATCGAACTTACCTCTTAGATTTGGCTTGGAATGCAATGCAAACTCCTCCCAATCACTGGTAATGAAGTCTCAATGCACCTTTTTGCTGGTATGAAGCTCCCCAAATGATATATGACCTTGGATTTGTCTTCAACAACTTGCTGGTTGCCCTCTCTTCTCCTCCTATTTTTCTTCACAACTCTCTCTTCTCCTCCTATTTTGCCAAATGAATGAAATGAGGTTGCTTTTAGGGCGAAATAGAAAATATAAGTGAAACAAAAAATAAAAAAAATTTGTTTTTTGTTTTGTTTTTGGCCTTTGCTGCCGCTGGCCGCGCCCAGGGGTCAAGACTCGCCTGAACGCTGCGCGTCTGGTGCATCCGACGCGTCCTCCCCTGGACGCGGCCGCGTTCGTGTTCGCACGCCTAGGACGCGGCCAGGGTCGCGCGGAGCGCGACTCGCCGCGTTTGGGGGACTCGCGACGAGTCCCGTGACTATTATATATATACTCACGTACCTATACCTTAGGAAAAAAAAATTGCCGTACCGGCAAACCCGACTTGAACCCGCATTTGAATCCATACCCAAACTGACAACTTAGCTCTATTGTTATGGAAATGCCTGTCAATAAAAAAAAAATAGTTTTTGTCACTTATTCTACAATTTTTTACATTTTTTTGAAAAATTCAATTTTTTCAAAAATCTTGAACTTTTGGTTTGCCGATTTTTTCCCCAAAGATTTTTGTTGCTATGGTCTTCACAATGAAGTTGCTACCAACCAAATACTGCCTGAATTTGGCCAAAGCATGCATGATTGCAAGCATCTCTTTGTCATATATGGAATATGTCCTTTCCATACCCCAACTTTAGGCTCTCAAAAACAATTGGGTGCTTGTCCTGCATTAGAACACCGCCAATCTCTTCTCCTGAAGCATCACATTGAAGCTCAAATGGCTTGGAGAAGTCTAGCATAGCCAAAATGGGACATAAACTCACGATGTGCGTAAACTGGTCAAAAATCTTCTATGTTGCATCTATAACCGTACGAATGCCCCCTTTTTGGTAAGATCCGTGAGAGTAGCCAATTGTGAATAGCCCTTCACGAACCTTCTATAAAATCCACAAAGACTCAAAACACCTTCAGCTAAGTGAGGTTTCCTGGTGGTGGCCAATCCAAAATAGCCTTGATCTTCTCTTGGTACACACTAACTCTCTTTGAACTGATCACATGACTAAGATACAAGAGTTTGATCATTCCAAACTCACATTTGGATTCTTTGGCGAATTTCAGTCTCCAGAATACTTTGAACCTCCTCCAAATGTTTCAGATGCTCTTCCCATGACTTACTGTAAATTAGGATGTCATTAGAGAAGATCAAAACAAACTTCCTTAGATGTTTATTGAACACCCGATTCATACAAGACTGAAAGGTCGCAAACACATTAGTTAAGCCAAAAGGCATAACTAAAAACTCATAATGCCCAAAATGGCATCTAAAAGCAATTTTCTCAATGTCCTCCCACAATATAATCTGATGATAACAAGGTCCAAGGTCTATCCTGGAGAAGTAAACTACTCCATGTAGCTCATCAATGAGCTCATCAGTTCTTAGAAGTAGATATCGGTTCTTGATAGTCTTCTTGTTGAGAGCTCGGTAGTCTATGCACATGCGCATAGTGCCATCCTTCTTTTTCACCAGGACTACTAATGAAGCAAAAGGACTTTTGCTTGGGCGGATGTGTCCCATATCCAAGAGTTCTTTGATGGCTTTCTCAATCTCATCCTTGTGCCTTTTTGGATGCTGATATGGGGAAGCAATGATTGGCTTGGCACCCTCGTCAAGTTCAATCACATGCTCAATCCCCCTTTCAGGCGGTGTCCTCAGTGGAATGCCATTGAGCACCTTGCTTCACTTCGAGAGAAAAGCTTGCACATCTTGATGATAACTCCTTTTCTCTTCTAGAGGATTGGTAGGCATGACTACACATTCTGCTGCCCACTCCACTAAATCATGTCGAATCAACCATTCCATCCTCTTGAATGAAACTACTTTAGGGCCTCCATTTGACATCCCTCTCAAAACCACCTTCCCATCAGATGTGAACTTCAACTCTATGGTTTGAAGGTTTAGAGTGATCTCTCCTAGAGATCACAACCACTAGATACCCAAAACTGCATCAGTGTCACCAATGCTTACAATGTAGAAGTCATCTTTGACTTCATAGTTGCTCAACTCAATAGACATGTTCGATATCTTTCTGGTGCAAGTGATTGTAAAACCATCAACCACCATGACTTTGAATCCTTCAAACCCTTTAGTCTTGAGTCCTCTCTTGGCCACTATTCCTTCGTCAATGAAGTTATGAGTTGCTCCGGTATCAATGAGAGGAACGATCCGTTGCCCACACAAGACTCCTCAGACTCAAAAAGGCTCATTCTTTTGAAAGATGGAAAATTGGGCAAAGGCACCCCCACTTTCCTGGGCTTCTTCCACCTCTTCTAGGGCCTCTTCTTCTTCTTTTTCCTCCAAATCTGACTGCTGTTCTGATATATCAGATGCTGATTCATTAGTAGAATACACCTCCAAATGATACACTTTGCCTCTTTTGAAGCATTACGACTCTTTGCAAGTAAAACACAACTTCCTTCCGAGCTCATTTATGAGGTCATCATCTATCCGAGATGGAAAGTTCTTGGACTGATTAGTATCTTTATGAAAAGGCCTTTTATCCTTCTTGTTTGAAAAAGTCTTGGATTGAAATTTATGCCTTGGGGCTACCAAATCCATGCTTCTTCCCTTTCTAATAGCCTCTTGTAGAGTTGGTGGGTCAAAGGCCTTCACTTATCCCTTTAATGGTTCCATCAGTCCTTTAGTGAAAAGGACCGCTAGCCTCCTTTTTGTGATGTTGGGAACCATCACGAAAAGTCTCTAGAACTCGAAAATGAAAGCATCAAGAGAGCTGTGTTGTCTTAGCTAGAAAAGCTCTCAAAACTGCATCTGAGGATCCTTACGATCAAACCTCTCAATGAGTTTGTTGGTGAACTCATGGTAGGTATCAATCAGGTTATGTCCAAGTGTAACCAAACCATGATACCACCATTCATGGGCAGCTTCATCCAAGTGAAGGGTGGCAAATTTGATTGCATCCAACTTTGGCATCGGTCTCAATGACAAGTAATTGTCCAACTTTTGGACCTAGGCTCTAGCAGTGCACTTGTCACTTCCATCGAAGTGAGCTAGAGTCACCTTACCGAATGCTTCTTGATAGTCCCTCGGTGCCATGGTACCTCGGTTTTCAAACCTTCCTCCACCTCTCTTCTTCTTCTAACTCATGAATTTCTCCAAGGATAGGATTTCCTAAATCTCTGCAAGAAGGGTCACATACTCAATGTAGCTAGTCCTTACCTCCTCTGCTATGGGAACTTGGGATTTTGGTTCTATTGGAGGTTCCTCCCTTTGAGTGAAGGTAGGTTGGAGAGGTCTAGTGATAGACCCAACGAGTATGCCAACAGTTTATTCATTCTGCCTCCTATGATTGTGGGCATTTGAAGCGCTAGCTTCACCATTTTGGCCTTGAGGTGTGGGAGTCACATTTTGATTCATCTTAACCAATAGCTATGACATCATGTCCAACATGATATCAAATTTCCTCTCTATTCTGGCATTAGGTCTATTTGGCTGGGTTGTTCCCTTATCCCTTTTTGATATGGCCTCTGTTGAACTAACACTATCACTCATGAATTTTGGCGAGCTTTGAGGGCTTCTGAAAAGGTTTCCTCAATTAAAATCTGAGGAATTTGAAACAACTACCATTTCTTCTCTCTGTTGTAGTATCTAATTTCCTTGTCACTCATAGATAGGTTTTAGCAGCTACAAGCAAGTATTAAGGCACAGGCTAGCAAGATGACCGACTCTAATACCATTGTAATATCCACCCCGATTTTTTTAATTTCTGCAACTTGTTAGCATTAGAAATATAATCAAAGATAATCAACTAAAATCAACTACCTTCCACTTTTTGATCCCCAGATCTTGATGTGGGCAAAGTGAGAGCATATAGTGGCAAGGCTTACATTGCAAAATTAACCCCTCTTTTTTGAAAGGCTTACCATTTTGGCGACTTTCTCAAAATAGACGAACTCTCCAAAAAGTTTTGGGAACACCAAGATCATCTAATAAAACTGCGGAGAGTGTCTTTCAACTCATAATCATCCCTTGAGCTCAACACCAACATCAGAAACCAAGAACTACTACCACTTCATCCTCCAAGGATCTTGGAGTCCCCTTAATCCATCCATTTAGCCTACAGGAACTTTGGAAATAGGGTAATGGCCACTAAAAAGCTTAGGATCGAGAAGGGGACATTACAAGGAGCCCCTTAGTCTTGAATTTTGCTTTTGAATTTTACATTTTTTATAATGAGGGATTTGTTTTGATTTCTATTTGAAATTTTTCTTGTTATGTTCTTGTTCTTGTTAATTGTGTATTTGTAGATATGGAAGCTTTTGTATAGCTTCTGCATTAAAAATCTTTGGCCATATTTGTCTTTTACATTTGATAAGTTGGTTTTATAAATTTTAAACCTAGAAAGAGCTAGTTTTATTTGTAAGTCTTGTTATCATTTTTCTCTGTTTTGTTTTTCCTTCCCATTTAAGTTGGTAACCATTTTATAATTTGGTTATATGAACTTAGACTAAGGAATGTATGATCCACTTCATAAAGTGACAAAGATAATTATAATACACATTTTGAAGTATTTCCTTTCAATGTCAGTTGAGTATCAGAACATTATAGGTAGCTTCTTATAATTTATTACTAAATACTATACTATTTTCCTTTGGAGTTACTAAATGACATAATGTGTGTCTTATATTTGCTAAGCATATATTGGGTGACATGTTTCCAGGTCACCTGATCAAGTTTTTTATTCCACTCCACGATTTGTTACACACATTGATGATCCTGCAATTAATGCTGTTACACAATTTTATGCTTCTGTTTTCCCTCCTAGCAACACTCCTGATGTGACCTTGCTTGATATGTGCAGCAGTTGGGTAATAAGTAATACTGTTCTTAATATTAATGTTTTATATCTATTTCACTTATATTATTCTTCTCACATCTTGGTCCAGATTCATTTGTTTTGGGATTATTATGATTATGATCTGCAGGTTAGTCATTATCCAAAGGGCTACAAGCAAGATAGAATTGTTGGTATGGGCATGAATGAAGATGAGTTGAAACGTAATCCAGTAAGGCACTTTCTATTTATAGAAGATATTCCATATCTTGCTTTAGGGGAAATTACTCTAAATCGATTTTATCTTATCAAAATTTTTGCAATTTTATCAGATGTTTATTTATTTAAGTCCTAATGCACACAATCTTGTATGTTGTGTTCAAACAACTAATCTAAAATGATGCTTATCATTCATGGAGCAGATTTTTTATGTAGTAAGAGAAGATTTTATAAATTAATAAAATAGAGAAAATCTATCTAATAATCACTTTTTTCCAATTGAAAAAGAAAATTGAGATCTTCAACACTTACCTAAATAATGGAAAGTTTCTAGTTTTAGTGGTGAATTAAGCGTGTGATTATTAGTTATAATATTAAAATTATGCTTACCATTATGCGTCTAAATTGATGCATGTTGTAATGTCTCCTTTTCAAAATGAGATTATAATAATAATAAAAAATTAAAATATATAAAAATATAATATAATTACAAAATATAAAATCAAAAATTAATTTAATCAAAAGTCAAGGGGCATGTGAAGAATCATGATTATTGAAGGAAAAAGATATAGAAGTGACGACACCAAACAAGGAGAAGCAAGCATCATATTAAGAACACATCTTTTATTATCTGATAATTACTCCATTAGAGCATGAAACAACAGTTCATTTAACTTGAGGATAAACCCCTCATGGCAAAAATTGAGGGATGGAAACCCACAATTTCTCAGGAGTGATTTCACATGGAAATCGCCATTGTGCAAAATGTTTGTTTCAAAATCTTATTTCAGCCTATGGTTATATGTTGTAACATTGAGTTAACTTTTTGAGGAATCATTTGAAGATTGATCATTGCATTATAACTAATGTAATATTGCTGCTTAAATCTGTCAGAAGTAGCAATTAATATATGGACTTTGGATATCTGCCATTAACTGTCTAAAGTTCCATGTCCTTTATAGCCACCACATGTTCTATAATTACTTTCCAAAAGTAATCAAAGGAAGATTTCAGGCACTAAGGATCCACTATTCGGCCAGAAGAGAGAAAAAGCTGATATTATTAATAAATATAGCCAGAAAAAAGAGAATTGTTGCATCTTTGGTAAAGTTTTATATTTTATTTGTTGGGATTCAATATGATTGGAAATTGTTCATTAATACTTTGAAGTAGCCCAACTGTAGCATACTAGTAAGGGTTATTAGAACATTCAAATTTCATCAGTAGAATTAAAAGACCAGCAAGCAGCACAGAAAGATTGGGTGATATTAGTTTATTAAATATCAGAAATATCAATTAAAAAGATTATAGTTTCCTGCAAATATGTCATTCCATAGAAATTAAAAATTAAACTCGATCAAATATTACAAAATATTCCCTCTAAGCTGTTAAAAATTTTAATGAGACATTACAATCAGTATCAGAGCGACAGTCCTGCCAGCCTGTGAGTCTAAATTTAGTTTATGCAATGGAGCCAAAGAGATTAGAGGGCCTTGTAGAGGGAAAAGAAAAGACTAGAGGTAGCATCACAAGAGGCTAGCAACCAAATTAGAGGTAGAGGAAAGAATAAGATGGCCGATCGAGAGGAAAAATGAGAGAATGAGTGGAAGGCTTATATGCAAAGTGTAATAATCACTTAATTTTTTTTGAAAACTTGTTAGCTCAACAGAATGGAAATTGCTAAACAACTTTCCTTTCCACTTTCTAATCACGAAGTTCCCAGTGTGGGCGAGATGAGAGCATATGGTGTACGGGATTACAATAATATTTGAATTGAAGTAGCTGAAAGTAATCCACTTATCCAGTGGGGTTAGCTTGGCACTTCCACTTTTTAGTGGGAAAGCATAAAAAATACTGGAAATGTAAAGTCAACTCTTCCACTTTTCAATGGTGAGCAAATACAACAAGAAAGAGAAACTCTCCCACTTTTTAGTGGTGTCATGTTCCCAATTTGAATTGAAGTTCAAAACTTTGCAAGGTAGGAGAAAGTGTTTTTAAACACTAGTTTGATATTTTAATTAAATATAATAATAATATTAAATAAAGAAAAAAAATTAAAATTTTGGCCTAGGATGGGCTGATATGCTTTTTCATGCGCCTATGATGGGTGTTTTGTACATCCATGGGAGATCATTCGGAGTTGGGAAGTTGGTTGGTGTTGATAGCCCTTTGAGATACATCTATCTCCTCATATTTGTTGGATGTGATAGTGTGATGATTTGGAATCCCGGTACTGATATGTTTGGTGCACTATTTCATTGGGATCATGACGAGTTGCTTCACAATTATTGGCTTGATGATGTTTATATTAGAGTGGAGCAGCGGAAGACTTGGTACAGGTGGTTGTGCCTCGAAGATCATATCTTTCATCACTTGTTGATAGACTCAGCACTCATGGACATAGGCTTGCAATTGCTTGAGGGCAAGCAATTCTGAGAAGGGAGGACTGTCATGTCCCAAATCTGAATTGAAATTCAAAATTTTGCAAGGCAGGAGAAAGTGTTTTTAAACACTAGTTTGATATTTTAATTAAATATAATAATAATAATATTAATAAAGAAAGAAATAAATTAATTAAAAATTTAATTTTAAAATTATGGTTGACTCCATTTGGGGCCAACCTAATAAATAAATACGATAATTCCAATTTAAATTTATTTTTCCTCCTAGCTGGCCAACCTGGGTGGGATCTTTTTTGGTGTTAGTTTTTATGATCAGATTAGATAAGCAGGTTTTCATTCAAAAAATCAGACAAATAGACACAGCATATACCCTGGGAAAACCCTCCACTTGAGGGAGAAAAACCCAGCAACAATATATCACTTATATATTGAATGTAAAACAATGATCTCTTTTACAATGAGGCCGATAATGATGGCCAAACACAGCACCAATTTGATGCGATATCTCTTGAAGATAATACAACTCTCTTGATAAGTATATTGACCTCCTTTAAATACTTCAATCTGCTCTTAGATGAATTTGCACTTGCATGAAACTCGGACTATGAATAATGAAAGTAATAATCGATGTGATATAATGGATGAGCAACTCATATAAATACAAGAGAGGGAGAGAGGTCACAACTTTTCAAGTCTTCATGTCGGCCTTCTACCAAAAATCACGTCTCCTTGAAACATGATGTCGGCCTCCAAAGAAATCGTGACTCTCCAAGGGTGACGGATGAAAGCAAGTCGGCTCCAAGAGATAAATAAATATTAAATAATATTTAAGATGAGGCGCCTCCTCATCAATCGATGTCAACATAAATTAAATAGCCTATGGCTATTATTTAATTTATTCTTGATTGCAAGGAAGTCAGGGTTGGAAGAGAATCCCAACGTTATATCATCAACACTCCCTCTCAGCTAGGAAGCAATACTTCCAGCAGTACAAGACATAATACCCACACTGGCTGCACCCAGATGTGAAAAGGAACATATCACCTCATCGTGATATCAACCATCATGGCTACTCCCATGTATGGTATATGTGCACAAGTGCCCATCACGGAATCACTCAACGTGATGTTGTCATCTCATCACGATGTTCACCATGGCTACTCCCAGAGGGTGAAAAACACAAGTACAAGAAAATCATCATGGACTCTCTCTCGTGATGTTGTCATGGAGTCACTCAACATGACATCCACCATGGCTACTCCCAGAGGGTGGAAACAAGGGCTTTCACCTCAAATTTCTCTCACAGAGAAAGATGCATTAAACAAGGGCTTACACCTCAAATCTCTCTCATGGAGAGAAATGCATTAAAGCAAATCACAAATGATCACTGAAGCCGAGTCTCCCTCTCAGCTAGGGCTTCATTCTCCATAATACCAAGTTTGTTTCGAAAGTACACAAACTTTACTCTGGAGAGAGGCTTGGTGAGAATGTCTACCATCTGCTCATTAGTGCTAATGTATTTCAACTGGATAGCTTTCCTCAATACCATATCTCTAATATAGTGGTATTTGATCTCAACATGTTTAGTTCTGTCATGAAACACTGGATTGATAGAAAGCTTCACACAACTTTGATTATCACAGTGGATGACATTCGGCTCCAATGATTGTCCAAACAATCCTACAAGGAGCTTCCGAAGCCACACTGCTTCTCGAGCTACCACACACGCTGCAATGTGCTCGGCCTTGGCGGTGCTCAATGCCACTGAAGACTGCTTCCTGCTACACCAAGAGATCATCGCAGACCCCAAACTGAAACAACATCCAGAGGTGCTCTTTTGATCAGCAACACATCCTACCCAATCAGAATCAGTATAACCATGCAGCTTCAAGTCCACACCAGAAGAATATATCAAGCCATACCCAACTGTGCCATGCAAGTATCTCAGGATATGCTTCGCTGCAACTAGATGTATTTGCCTTGGTTCACACATGAACTGACTAAGTGCACTCATTGCATAGAAAATATCTAGTCTAGTATTGACTAGATATATCAACAATCCAATCAACTGCCTATACATAGTAGGATCCACCAAATTTGAACTAGCTACAGCCTCCTTAAGTTTCTAAAAATTGGTTTCCATTGGTGTAGACATGGATTTGCAATCCATCGTACCAAATCTCTTCAAGATGCCTATTGTATACTTCCCTCGACTCAGAATGATCTCATTAGGCCTCTGCCATACTTCTAAGCCAAGGAAGTAATGCATGTACTTAAGATCCTTCATTTTAAATTCAGAAGCCAACTCCTTCTTGCATTTGATAATGAGGTGTTCTTCTCCAGTAAGAAATAGATCATCAACATAGAGAACTAAGATCAAGGCCTCACCATTAATTACCTTGAAGTATAGATTTGAATCAACATCATTCTTGGAGAAACCCAAGCTCAACAGGTATTTATCAATTCTCTCATACCAAGCGCGAGGAGCTTGCTTAAGGCCATACAAAACCTTCTTTAATCTGCAAGTATGAGACTCCTTCCCATGAACGTCAAAGCCATTAGGTTGCTCAATGTATACCTCTTCTTCAATTACACCATTAAGAAATGTTGTCTTCATGTCCATCTAGTGTAATTTCCATCCTTCAGCTACTGCAATAGCAATGATGGTCTTGGTGGAGGTATAACGGGCAACTGGAGGAAATGTTTCCTCATAGTCTATTCCCTCTTTCTGAGAGAATCCTCTAGCCACAAACCTAGCCTTGTACTTCTCAATGCTCCCATTAGTCGCATGCTTGATCTTGAGGAGCCACTTAGAAGATACAACAAATTTTCCTTCTGTTCTAGGTACGATGTCCCAAACATCATTTTTAAAGATAGATTGATACTCTTCAGCCATAGCATCTCTCCATACTTGTTGACTTGAAGCTTCCTCAACATTGGAAAGCTCAGATTCAATCATTTGACTCATCAAGGCAACATAACTTGAAAACTTGTGAGGTCTTTTGCTCTCTCTGAATGTTCCGCTCGGAGCTGTAAACTTTTCTGCCTCCTGCATTGTTCGCCTAGCCCAAAGAGGTCTCTTTCGACCAATAACAATGTCTATAGGCCAAGGTTACCCCAAGTTTCCAGGACGGGGACGGCAGGGGACGACGGGACGAGTCCCCAAGTTTCCGATTTTTGAGGCCAAAATTAGGGACGGCAGGGGACGGCTATATAAAAATATATGGAAAATTTTAAAAATATAGGGAAATTTTAAATATTCAATAGATAACATAAATAAGGCATGCATAATACACATTATAGAACATTAACATATAACATTTGTGTGCAACATTATGCCAATACTCAATACGCATTCAAAATTAACATACAGTTACACGAATCATGAAACAACCTCCAAGTTATAATTTATAAACTTATATCAAAATGCCCAAAGGCTATATTGCTGCCATATAGTTTTAAAGTTTTAGTTTGCTATGAAAAACAAAATACAATATCATATGTCAATAATGAATACAAAATAAACAAAAAGCATTGCTGCCCCTAATCATCTCTCATAACTGCATCAAAATCAGAGTCATCCTCTGAGTCACTGCCACTATAATGCTCCTCCTCAACCAATGGGACCCCAACCAAGCCCTCGGCTGTCTCCTCCTCATCTACCTGAGCCACGTCCTTGGGATCAATATCCCACCGTAGAGCTGGAGTCTGTTGATACTCTGTAGTCTGTCGATCCTGAAGCCGAAGAGCACTATGAACGGCCACTAGCTTCTCCGCTCGTCTAGAGGTAAGTCTATTCCTCTTGAGGGAGTGGATAAAGCTATACGTGGACCAATTCCTCTCTGCAGCAGAGGAACTAGCAACCTGTGCAAGAAGCGAGTGGCAAATATTTTCAACTGTGGTGTATCTCTCCCATGATAGGTCCACCATCCAATAGGGTTCGCTTGAGCTAATATAGCTCTATCCAACCTCGCCTGTGGTTTGCTCAAGTTTGGGCCATTAAGATTAGCAAAGTCTAGAAATTGTGACCAAAGTAGTGAAGCTTGCTCGGCTGGATAAATCTTTTCAATGGCCTGTGTGAACCCATCTAAAACCTCAGCATCATCACATGGAGGCACCCTACCATCCCTTGGTGCATAGCATTTTGGATTTAGAGCAAAGGCAGCCATATGAAGCGGGGTGTTCATTGTATTCCACCTCCGCATCACAATGGGCCTAATGTGTTGCTCATATAAATCCAAAGTGGGGTCCTTTGCCAAAATAACTTGCCTGATCTTCCCAAGCATAGTGTCAAATGTCTCATATATCTCTCCAAGACTAGGAGAGTCTGTATCAGCATATCTAATGACATCTACAATGGGTGAGATAAAGGAGCAAATATATCTGCAAAATGCAAACAAAAAGTTCAAAATAATTAGTTGACAAGTTATTTGACATGTTAGAAACTTCAAAAGTTGGAACATTGGACAATAAAATTAAAATATTAAAATCAGAAATTTAATATGAAAATCAGCCATCTAATGTCTTACCTCACATTGGCCCACCAATCATCATCGAGGATCTTTTGTTTGATGCTCTTTCCTTGAGTAGAACTTGCATTAGGCCATCTAGTCCACTCAGCATTGACCATCATCAGTTGTAGAGGCTCATGCACCTCAACCATCCTCTCCAATAGGATGAAGTATGTGGCATATCTACATTCATTAATTCAATGATTCATTAAAAAATAAAAATTTAAAACAAAATCAGATTATGAATACAAATTGAAAGTGAAACAAAATGAAGTAAATGGCATACCTTGTATCAACAGGGTTGAGAAACTCCTTCTTTGAAAATGTCCTGAAAGAGCAAGTGAGGTGTGGTGGTTGCAAATGAACATCTGAATTTCTCTAGCTTCTGCCACCGTTTTCTTCACCCAATCCATCTTCCCTATGTCTTTCAATGCATTGTTCAATGCATGAACACAACATGGGGTCCAAAATATGTGCTTGTAAGTACCCTCCACCATCAACCCAGCCGATTTGTACACACGTGCTGAATCGGTGATCACCTACACCACATTTACAGCCCCAACCTCCTCTATGGCATCTCTCAAAATGGAAAATTGGAAGTCAGCATCCTTACGTCTCCCTGAACAATCTACGGCTCTAAGAAATTAAGAACCAGCAGAGCATGTGACTATGACATTGATGAGTGGCCGACGTCTACAATCAGTCCACCCATCCATCACTATAGAGCACCCTGTCCTCATCCATGTTTGCCTCATCTCCTCCATTAACACATTAACTTTGGAGTACTCTTTGTCTAGGAGGCTGGTGCGTAGCTTATGATCTCCAGGGGGTACGAATGAAGGACCAACAGTGGCTAAGTCTTTCACCATTTGTTTGAATTAAGAGGAACGGGCCACATGAAATGGAATGGCATGGGCAAAAAAGAATTTGGCAATGGAGGATTCAGAGGTTTCTCGTGCTTGGTTTTGAAACATGGACTCAACCGAGGTTGCCTTATCACTACCAATCACCTTCCTCTTTCCTCTTAAGATAACACTACTACCGACCGTGGAAAAACTAGGAGTAGGAGTAGGCATAGATGATTGTGAACTTGGGAAAGAAGGAGACCCACCTTGAACCCCACCATCACACTCCATTTAAATTTTTTGGCACACTATAAATAGTGCATCTGTCAATGCAGGACACGCTCTAACTCCATGGCCCACCTCACCCAAAAAATGAGACCTAACTCTAGTGTAGCTGCCCCTAAACTCCTTTTCACAAACATGGCAAAACCAAACCCTACTCCCTCAATTTTTTTGTCTTTGACCCATGGCTGTCACAAATTGAAGGAATGGTTTTTTTTTGTCTAGTGGGTGTTTTGCATAGTCCTTCATAGTTTTGGTATTGGTTGATGAAGGATGGTGTTGGGTAGGGGTTATTTGTTCTCTAGTTTGCCTTCTAACTTGCATTTCAACTTCACTATCACTCCCACCCTCACTGCTGCTCATGTTTTTTGTTTTTAGAATGCAAGTTTTGATTGAAAATGCAAAAAAAAAAAAATCAGACTATGTATACTTCATATTTTGCAAAAAAATGAAAAAATGAGAATAGAGAAAGGAAATGCATACCTCTTTGATGGATTTGCACTCCCAACAACACTATTTCAACCTCCTCTCCTCCTTCAAAATGTTGCTCCTTCTCCTTCAATGGCTGCAATTTTTTTTCTTCTCAAACCCTTGGCTCTTTACACAAACAAAATGAATAGAATGAAGTTTTAGAGGCCTTTTTTCTTTCATAAAAGAGTGCAAAATAGTAGGGCCCACACATGCCACGTAGGCAGGGCTTTTTTTAAAAACTTTATGCGCTTTAAAACACGGGGGACGGCCGGCCGTCACCGGGACGGTCGAGGGACAGCTCAGTCGTCCCCCTTCCGTCCCCGGGACTGGTCAGCCGTCCCCCCATCCCCGGGACGTTTCCCGTGTTTTGGCAAGAAAGGGGGACGGTCCCCCCCCGTCCCCTTGCCATCCCCTAGTACCTAAGATGTCCCCAAAACTGGGATGGGGGATTTGGGGGGGGGGGGACGCGTCCACGGGTAACCCTGCTATAGGCCCATCAATAGGTTCCAAAGGCTCAACTGGATCATCATCTTCTTTAGGATCAGTAGCCTCCCTCTGAATCTCAGGAGTATGGTTAACTTCCATGTCCTAAAGAGACTCTTGGTCTTCATTATGTATCTCCATATGAGTGCCCTTAGATCTCTTAAATGCAACATCCTCTTCAAATGTAACATCTTTGTTGATCTCCATCAGTTTCTGACCTAGAATGTAAACTCTGTAGGCTTTTGAAGACTCATTGTAGCCCACAAATATTCCCTTCTTGCCAAATGGTTCCAACTTTGTCCTCTTATCTTTAGGCACATGAACATACACAGGACAACCAAAGATTCTCAAATGACTTACTTGCAGCTTCACACCCGTGAAAGCTTCTTTAGGAGTCATGTTCTCCAAAATGCAGTGAGGGCTCCTATTCTAAACATACACAGCTGTCCTAGATGCCTCGGCCCAGAGAAAGGTTTGCAGATCTTGATCATGAATCATGGCTTTAGTTGCTTCTACAATAGATCTATTCTTCCCTTCTGCAACACCATTTTGTTGTGGATTGTAGGGAACACAAAACTCTCTCTTAATTCCTACCTCAACACAAAAATTACGGAAGCTTCCGGAGATGTATTCTCCTCTGTTGTCAGATCTCAGAACTTTGATCCTCTTCTTGGACAAGTTCTCTACTTGAGCTTTAAATTCCTTGAATCTCTCAAGTACTTCCTCAAATTCTTTAGTCTTTAAGAAATAAATCCAAGTTTTTCTAGAGTAGTCATCAATAAAAATTACATAATACAAAAAACCTCTCAAAGAAGCAACAAACATTGGACCACACAAATCAGAATGAATAAGATCTAGAATGCATTTAGATCTACTTTCACTACATGAAAAGGATCTTTAGTATTCTTAATTTCTTACCCAATGCGCATCCTCGACAAGTGCCTTCATGCTCCAGGCTGAGTTTAGGAAGGCCTATGACCATCTTCTCCATGGTGGGAAGTGCTCTAAAGTGAAGGCGAGCAAATCTTCTATGCCAAAGCTCACAAAAACTTGATGAATCATGCAACAAAGCTTGAAATGGACGAGTGGAAAGTCTATAGAGACTCTCATGTCGAACTCCAATCACTTGGGCAGTCTTGATACTTGAGTTCTTCGGCCATGCAAGAACTTTACCTTCGGAGAATGCAACTTGATATCCCTTGTCCTCCAAGGCTGAAATAGAGACAAGGTTCCGCTTGATTCTTGGTACAAATAGTACATCACTCAACTGCAAGGAGATGCTAGAATCTAAGTGAAGAGTGGAGGTTCCAACACCTTTCACAGAATAACATGCATCATCTCCAATTATGACTTGAACACTTGAATCTCTTTCCACCAAATTAGATAGATGTTCTCTAAAACCCGTGATGTGGCGAGAGGCACCACTATCAATCAACCAAATGTTGCTATCTGTAGGAACATTGCTTGATAAAGCAGAATTGAATAGGAAACCACTTGAATCCTTCTGAGGAGAGATCTCACCCACATCTGCAATTGAAGCCTGCTGCTTAGGTCTTGTTGGACAATCCTTTGCATAGTGACCAAACTTGTCACATCTAAAGCATTGTATGCGGGAGAGGTCCTTATTCTTCTTAGATGCAGGGGCACCAACTGATCTTTTATCTCTATTCCTCTTGAACTAACCTTTCTTTCCTTCTCTTCCTTTCTTCTTCGAAGATTGAGTGGCAAGAACATGAATCTCTTCATTGGTAGAACTTTGCCCATTGCCTCTTACTACTAATCTCGATTCCTCTTGAATGCAATCTGCCCTCAAGCGATCAAACTTAGGTAGTTTTGATGTCCCACTGATACCTTGGATAAATGGTTCCCAAGATTGAGGAAGACCATTAAGCGCCAACATAGCCAAATTCTTATCATCAACCATATGCCCAATGGTAGAGAGCTGATCTCTCAATTCAGTGATCTTCATGAAGAAGGAGATGACAAAATCTCCTCTCGCCATCCTGACATTATGAAGTTGTTGCCTCAATGCAAGAGCTCTGCTTGTATTATTGATCTCATACATTTCCTCCAAGGTCTTGAACATTTCCCTTGCTGTCTTCAACTTGGAGATAATCGACACAAGGTGGTCCTTCACAGAATCAACCAAATTTTTTTTTGCCTTAGTGCCATTCTTCTTCCATTGTGATATCTCATTCTCATAGGAAGGTTCGGGAACTTCATTCTCCACAAACTCAACAATCTCATTTTCTTCCAATGCGAACAATACTCTAAACTTCGAAGATGTGAAATTGGAAGCACCTTCAAGTCTATCTTCGATCTTGAGTCCGTTCACCATTTTGAAGATAAGATAGACACAAATAGATGAGAACTCGAATGGAAGAACTTCGCTGCTTATAAAAATCTGATCACGATCTTCTTAAACCCACTCTGATACCATGTTAGTTTTTATGATCATATTAGATAAGAAGATTTTCATTCAAAAAATCAGACAAATAGACACAGCATATACCCTAGGAAAACCCTCCACTTGAGGGAGAAAAACCCAACAACAATATATCACTTATATATTGAATGTAAAACAATGATCTCTTTTACAATGAGGCCGATAATGATGGCCAAACACAACACCAATGTGATGCAATATCTCTTGAAGATAATACAACTCTCTTGATAAGTATATCGACCTCCTTTAAATACTTCAATCTGCTCTTAGATGAATTTGCACTTGCATGAAACTCGGACTTTGAATAATGAAAGTAATAATTGATGTGATACAATGGATGAGCAACTCATATAAATACAAGAGAGGGAGAGAGGTCGCAACTCTTCAAGTCTTCATGTCAGCCTTCTACCAAAAATCGTGTCTCCTTGAAACATGATGTCGGCCTCCAAAGAAATCGTGACTCTCCAAGGGTGGCGGATGAAAGCAAGTCGGCTCCAAGAGATAAATAAATATTAAATAATATTTAAGATGAGGCGCCTCCTCATCAATCGATGTCAACATAAATTAATAGCCTATGGCTATTATTTAATTTATTCTTCATTGCAAGGAAGTTGGGGTTGGAAGAGAATCCCGACGTTGTTATATCATCAACATTTGGCATGTTTGTTTATATAGTGGGTTGTTGGCTTGAACTAGGTATCATGGAGATTTGTGGATGAATTCTGGGCGCCATATTTGCAAGACAAAAACCCTGTTGTATGCGCATGGAGGTTAGGACAAAAATCCTAACCCTCCATGAGTCTCCTAATTCATCTTCTTTCCAATTTATCATTCCAATTTTAATTTGTAGGTTTGGGCGCATAATGGTGGGAGATGAATTTAGGAGTTTTGGCTTGCTAACTCTCTGTTGAAGTGGTGCGAACCCTACTAGCTCATTCAAGGTATCCCTACAAGCTATTCTCATTCCTAATATGCTGCAGATTGGGAGTTTACCATTTGGGGGGGGGTGGGTGCCATGTGATTCGATCTGGAGCCGCCTACAAGCTATTCTCATTCCTAATCTGCTGCAGATTGGGAGTTTACCATTTGGGGGGGGGGGGTGCCATGTGATTGGATCTGGAGCCGCCTGTTGATTAATTCTGCACCTAGTAGCAGATTTAGCTCAGATCTAGGTATTGCGAGGTCTTCTGGAGGTCTGCACATAAACTTCAGACCTGGACACGAGCTCCTGAAGGCGAAAGCCTGCCAGGAACACCCTAGAATACAGACTTTATCCTTGCTATAAGGAGGGTTGCGATTTGAGCATTGATAATTGAGGGTTTCACACCTCAATTCGCCAATTTAGAGTGTGTTATAAGGGTCGATTCACTATTACTAAAGGGGTAGCATCTATGTGTATCCAACCATTTCCTCAACTTGTGAGTGCAGGTCAACACCTAAGAGTTATTATTCAGATCAGGTCTTTGTAACACCCTAAACACTTGTATTTGTACTCACAGTGATAAATGTTATATGTCCATTATGGATCAAAAGTCTAGATCTGAATCTGTCATCTGTGATGAGGACATCAATTTGTGTGTATTTCTGATTTTTAAACTTTGTGTGTGTGAAAATTGTCTTGCTATTATAATTAATATGATCTGAGTGACTGGAAAACTAGGATATTACATTGGTATTAGAGCAGGTTGTCTTGCCAGCTTGCAGGTATGATTTTGTGAATACAAATCTACAATGGACACATGAGTGAAAGGGAACCTTGGAGAAAGAACATGGATTGGCGACCATGTTCTTACCAAAGAGAGAAGACACAAATCTTAAACAACTCCTGGAGAAATATTGTAGCAGCCTTAGAACTCTAAATATATTCAGCAAAACACAACAAGATGATCTCATTCAAAGGGCAATAGAGGATCAGCTAGAAAGAGATGAGTGCAAGCTTACTACCTACTATAAATATGTACAAGAATATGCTACTTATAAATCTAGTGTCACCTATGAAGAGTACTTGAAGATATTCAAAGAAAATAGAAGAAAAGAAAATAAAGAATTGATGGAGGAGGAATCAAAATTACAAGGAGACGTTGAGGAAGAAATCATTAAGCATGAGGAACCAATCATTGAGCATGAGCAAGAAAAAGGTGTCCAACAAAGAGAAGAGATTTGGATGGATCTTCATGTTGAAGCACAAAAGGGAGAATTCCATTCAAATATAGAACGTAAGGTAGAGATGGAATACTTTCTAGAAGAAGAGTCAATATTGTGTGTTGAATGAATGAATGAATGCTTTTAATTACGTCCACGAGACCGGCTGGCCTATGGGACCCAAGATACAGAGTTGAAACCGCCTTTTGCAACAAACAAAATAGCCGCCAACCCCACCAACTACTGCATGTTTCCCTGTAACTCTTTGCTGATTTTATTTTTTCTACTGTGTATTTTGATCAGGTAACTTGCTGTTTCAGCAATCTTCTCCTCTTCAAACAAGGCCTCTAACCATTTGACTTTAAGCAGATCTGAGTAATTGCACCTGATGTCCTCATAAGCCTTACACTGCATGACATAGTGCCACTCTGTTTCCAATAGTTGCAAATGTGCCGATAGTTGCAAATGATGGCCAAGGAACATCCACTCACTTTTTAGGTATGGAAGTAATCAAACCCTATGACGATAATTTGCAATGTTTGGAAATGTTTCAAATGAGCCCCCAACACCTCCTTTTATAGCTTGTTTCATTGCTTTTTCCGAAAAAGCACTGTTTGCCTTTTTGTTGCTTTTTCAAAAAAGCAATTTTTTGTTTTTTGTTGCTTTTTCAAGAAAAAACATTTTTTTCTAAAAAGCTTTTTTTGCTTTAAAAAACATCTTTTTCTTTAAATTAAATAATTCACTATGTGCAAATATTTAATCACCTTTTCCATCAAATTTCCTTTTTAAAATAAAATAAAACTTTATTCATGTGCAAGACTCCCTTATTTCTCCTAGGCATCCAAAAGGGGAATTAAAATACCTTTTCGAAAAGATATTACACTTAAGTTATAAAAAATAATGATAAAACATTATAACTTAAGTGAATAATTTAATTATTTCACCCCAAGCTGTAGAAATTCCTGAAACACATCAGAATCCAAATTTGACCACATCAATATGACATTGAGGCAATGGGTGAATAATAGAAGCCAATTTGGTCACTTACTCTAAATAGATATGCTCTCCAAGATATTTGGAGAACACCCCAAAAGTCAAAAAACCCTTCAGATAGTGTCATTCAAATCAATATTGCCCACAAAGCTCATTGCCAATAATAGAAACCTTGTAACTTCAAAACTATGTTCTCCAAGAACCTTGGAGTTCTCTTAACTCGCCTGGATCTTACAAAAAGCTCAGAAACTGGCCAACACTCATGGAACATGTCATAAAAATGGGGACATTACACAAAGACGAGAACAAATGACATAGTTACTCCTTTGAATGCTTCAAAATATGAATAATACAATCAATTCCCTTGGCTTGCACAAACAAATGGAGGAGAAGCTAGTAATTCAAATCATTTAGGGTCAAAACATAACAATAAAACTCCATTTGGATCACCACCTAGAATCACACAACTCACATTCTTACCTGTTGAGCAGCCATGGGAAGAGAAAGAGCCAAACATGGCACCAAATGACTTTGATGAGTGCATAGATGCATACTCAAGACTTGATCCAGATATCAAAAGACAGATTCCATTTATTTCATAATGCAAGATCAAGGAATATTACAAGAGGAGAAAAGAAACAACTCAACAAAGATCTACAACAAAGGTTAAGTTGATTCTTCCCACTTTTGATGGTTCAAGGAAGGCCAGTGCATGGGCATGGGTCCAAAAACTAGATACCTATCTTTCTCTTAGCCCCATGACAAAAGATGAAGCCGTTGAGTTTTCCATTCTTTACTTAGAGGGTAACAACACAAGCCTTGGCAATGAGAAGCAGACAACAAAAGAAATCAGGTTTTGGTATAAAAACTTGAACATGACAATACTTCAGATAGTGAGGAAGCTCAAATTTTAGAGTCTAAAGAGACATTTAATTTTAGTCATGATAGATGTAGAAAAGAAGCTATGACTCAAAAAAAGAGTTGGGGAAATCTATTGTAGAATAAAAAAATAAGAAGGTGGAATATGAGGAAGTAAACACATTAGAGCCACAAGCTCAAGAAAAGGTTTCAGTAGTTACTACCACTGGTTTTGAGCATGTGGGAATTGTTAGATCAACAATGAACAATAAGAAATTTGGGAATGCTGACACTATCTGGGAATAAAAAATGAAGCATTTAGAAGACAATTGTTTCTAATTAGGCCAATATGAATGGTCTAAACAGGAAACTGATTTCCAATTTGATAGTAGGAATAATTTTCACTAGGTTACAGATAATCCACATTTTGAAATGGATGCAGAGAGTTTACTTTCTGAGGAGTCATTTGAAGACTGATCATTGCATTTTAACTAAAGTAATATTGCTGTTTAAATTCGTCAGAAGTAGCAATTAATATATGGACTTTGGATATCTGCTGGAAGATTTCAGGCGCCAAGGATCCACTGTGCTGTCAGAAGAGACAAAAAAATGATATTATTAATAAATGTACCCAGAAAATAAGGAATCGCTGCATCTTTCGTAAAGTTTTATATTTTATTTGTTGGGATTCAATATCATTGGAAATTGTTTATTAATACTTTGAAGTGGCCCAGCTGTAGCATACTAGTAAGGGTTATCAAAATATTCATATTTCATGAGCAGAATAAACAGAGCAGCAAGCAGCACAAAAAGGATTAGGTCATATTATTTTATTAAATATTAAAAATATCAATTAGAAAGATTATAGTTTCCTGCAAATATACACTCCATAGAAATTAAAAATTAAACTTGATCAAATATTACAAAATATTCCCTCCATGATATTAAAAACTTAAATGGGACATTACACATATTGAGACTTTATTGTGTATGAAGTCAAACAGGCGGGATCAAATAATGCGCAAATATTTTAGGAAGAAACAGAGGTCTTATATGTTGGTGATCTAAACTATGTTCACCTAGAACTCATCTTTCTAAAGCATACTTTTGATGATGTTTTCATTGTGATCTTTAATAGGATTATAATATCCAAATTAAGGGAGATAATTTTGAAACCTTTCTACATTGACTTTGCAAACAAAAAAGGATTTTGCAATTTATTCATAAGCAAGTTGAGGAGAACCCACATGAGGTGTAGAATACAACTTCATTATTCAAAATAAAATTTTCTCCCTAGTCTCCACTTCCTCTGCTTAATGAAAATAAATGATAAGATTGCATCATTGTAATGTCCCCTTTTGAGATATTCCTAAATTTAGGCATTCAAAAACAATAATAATCACTAAAAACTGCTATTAGTAATAATGAGTATCAACTTTATGGTTATATTTAGATTAATACATAAAATCTTATAATATTGAGAGCAATACATAATAGCTAAAACATTATAATATTTAGATCTATAGTTCATAACATCATTAACATTTGGATTCAAAATATCTTAACATCATTAATGATTATTCCAAGCATATTCCAATAGCCAACCATATTAGGAATTCACTTGAAGTACTTGCAAACCACAATCTCAAGGATGGTTGTCCTTGTATTGTGAGAGCATGGGTGGATCCTTGTCCATCCATCTAGAGGTGGCATACTTGAGAAGACCCTCAAGTCCAGGAGAACTCTCGCCTCCCGGCCCCACAAGCACTCCATCTTAGGGGTGGTATACTTGAGAAGCCCCTCAAGCCTAGGATCACTCATCTGCCTCCTGGCCCACGAACATGGCAGGACCTCAGGTCCACTCCATCCTGTTGATGTGGTTTTTGCGACTACACCAACACAGAATAAAGTCGCCGACGGCTACTCTATCCTCTCTTGAACAAAGTTTCCTGCATGCTAAGATTGCGAGATAGATCATACATTTAACTCCAAGGTTCCTTTAGTGCGAATAGTCTCAGTTGGCTTGATGTGATTTTGCTGGTATTTCAAGGGGACTTACACAATTGTTCGACAGTTGACAGCAGACAGCGGACTAAGGGTTTTTGTGCAATTCAAATGATTTGGCAAGTGAGCACAAGTTTCCTAATCCTAACCAAAAATGAACTGAAATTAAAATGAGTATAGGACCTAAGAAGTTTATGTTCTACTCTATGGCGTGGGACATGGCGATCAATTCTTACGGACTTCAACCAGGCCTTGCTTTGCCTCGCTTCGGACAGCTTCCACAAAACCGGTGCAATCTTCAGAGGAGTGGCGAAAGGTGTTCAAATTATAACTCAACATTCAAGTACCATCAAGACGATGCATACAAACACGCGAATCACAATCGAAGTTAAGTTTGAGAAGTAAATCCAGTTGACCACGCAGGGCGAACCCACCGTCAGCGAGCCTGCTAGTGGTATGGATGAGCGAAGTCTTGTTCAAATCGAGCACCACATTCCACAATTACTAAGTACTTGCATGAAATGAAATCTACTTTACTTTAAGCTACTTCAAGATGCTACGTGAATTGGAAGGACGAAGAAGCCTCAACAACTACTCATAACAAAGAAGAATCAACATCAATGAAAATTCTTTTACTATGAAAGCATTCATGACAACTTCTTACAAAGTATTCAAAGGGAAGACTTTCCTTCCTCTTCAATCTAAACTATACTATCAACTATTCTACTTCTACTCTATCAATTTCTTTCTACTCCTCTGCTATCCTAACTCTGATCTAATTCTAATGAGATACAAATGAGGGGGACTCCCCCTTTTATAGATGGCCAAGTCCAACGGACGGCTCAGATTACAATTGGCTGGATGTCCAGGATCGCGCCACCTCAGCCCTAAACAAGATTCACCCTAAAAACCACCACTAAGAGGGGTGGGGTAATAAATGAGCAATTAATGGCCACCATCTTCTAGAAGATTCCCGTTTGTAGATGCGTTCACACTGTTCTCGATCTTCTTCTTGACGTTGTTCTTTAACTTCTTCTTTGTCACTTGAGTTATACTAAGTCTCAACACTTCGCCATTTTTCGCAACTTTTCTTCCTTCGAGGTTGAAATGTCATCTTGGATTATTTTCCTCATCACTTAAGTCATCACGGCTTGGTCTCGAAACTCCACCTACAAAACAAGCAAGGAGAAAGGTATTAGAACACTTCATAATATAAACTTAACCTACTTACCAGGATTTTCAAGTTTTGACTCCCAAGGGTTCATCGTCTTCACTAGCCAACTTCATCCTCAAATTTTTCATGCCTTAGCCAAATTTCCAACCCATCTTGCATTTTTCCTAGGCATACTTCATTCTGATATTTCATCCAACTCAGACTTGAGAAAAATGCTTTCATCAGGAATTTGATCAAAAATTATCTAAGCGATCATTTTCAAATTCATCTGTCAAGGCATTTTTAACACATTTTATCCCTTGCCTTAGAAAATTTTTAAATTTTCCCTTAGGAAATTCATCAACTTGGTGCCCATTTAAAATATTCACCTTAAACGCCTTGGCAAACTGTGGAAGACTTTAAAATCCATTCCTCATCGCAGATGTCCGATACCCAGAAGAAAATTTTCTTCAGAACTTGTCGAATTCATGGGTATACAACGAACGGGTTCATTTAATTTCTTGAATTTTGAACCTTGGAAAAATAACTTCTAACAGATTTAATCCCGTTTTTCACATCTATGAACATCTTGTGTTGCTCTGACTTGGAAATTCTTTATCAATCTCGCGACACTGGCAATCTAACTCATTTGCCAATTTTATTCATGCCTTGGTGAATTTCTCCTGTCCTCTCCAACTTGGGTGTTATTTTCTAAGGAAGAAAATATTTTGTGCCTTAGAGAAAATTTTGAATCACCTTGCATTTTAGAAAATTTTGCCTTCGGGAATTTTATTTAACTTCGTTCACCTTGCCTGTGAGGAAAATTTCATTTCATCAACTCACTTAGAAAAATTATTTCCATTACCTTGGGCGCATATTATACCATGAAGGACATTTTCATTAAAAATTCCAACGCCTAGCATATTATTTTTATTCATATCACCTTGCACTTGGCGTATTTAGCACTTAGAAGAGGATACTTCACATCCACACCTAGCATTATTATTCATCACTTAGCAATATCATCTCTCAAGTCTAGGCGCATTTCATTCACCATGGAGAACATTCTCAATGCCTAGCATTAATCATTTCACCCTCAACACCATAGCAACTCCTCATATTCATTTTAACATGGCGCATATTACATGTCATGAGGGATATGCCTTAAGTCCACGCCTTAGTTATTTCATCACTTGGTATTTTCAACGCCTAGCAACACTTACACCACCCTTTAGCTCTGGCACATTTCACACTTGAAGAGGACTTAGCTTCCAACGCCTAGCAATATTCTCCATCTTCACTTTTACCTTGCTTACCACCTTACATTCACCTTTACTCACTTCAACTTGGGCGCATATTAGCATGTGTGAAGGATGACCCTTGGGCTTCCTTATTTTTGTCTTCACATGGCCCCATTTGGGCGCATTTTGCTATATGTGGAGGATGGGCGCAACTTTGTACTTAGAAACTTTTTCATGCTTAACTTGTGAGGAGGGCGCATTTTGCCATAGGAGGTGGATGAAGTTTTGCCTTAGAAAATTTCTCTCTTGTCTCATGCTGGAGTGGGCGCATTTCACCTGTGCTGGAGGATATCTTTCAGACTTAGAAAATTTTTATGTCTCTTCCTCCTTGAGGGCGCATTTTCATGTTGATACAGGATGAAGTCTCAGACTTAGCCGTTTTTCTTCGTCTTTGCCCGTTCCTCCATGCCTTACTATAAATAGTAAGCCTTTTAATTCTCATACTTCGGAAGCTCAGATTGCCTTGAAATTTTGAACACTGGGTCCTCACGACTTCATCAACTTGCTGAGACTGCTATTTCGGGTTGGCCTGCTATTTTTAGCCCATTTCTGAAGGTGGTTTGCTATTTATAGTAACTACCTGCTTCTGATACCTCCACAACTCCGTTTGATTTGAAATTCGAATGACGTACTCCTCACCACGTGACCTGCCTGTCGACATCGGCGCATGCTGCTGATTTGCTATTTTTAGCCTATTTCTGAAATGACTTACTATAAATAGTAAGTGCTCCATTTGTTTTCAAATTTTACCAACATATAGCTTGAAGGATGCTGATCGCGGTGGTTTACACCGGTTTTCGAAAATTCTGACTTTTTACCCCTCTTTTTGGGTCCCGAAATTGGAAACCCTAATTCATCTTGCATGCATATCAAATGATCTCCGTTTGTCTTTGTTTCATTTGCATTGCGATCAGTTTGTGATTCTGAAGTGCTAGGAGGAGGCTGCTGGGATGCATTTGCTAAAAATAGTAAGTTCCTAAATGAGCGACCATCTCCGTTTGCATGTCACATCATCGCGAAGCTCTTGAAAAACCCACAAGGAATATGCAGACATGCAAACCCTAAAAATAGCCTCTGAAGGCTAAACTCTAAAAGTTGTTATCTCACTTTGCATGTTATACCATCGCGAAGGTCTCTGAGAACCCAGAAGGAATCTTCAGACATGCGTTGAAAAACTCTGCATATAGGCCCTAAAATTTGCTCCGGAAGCTAAACTGCTAAAAATAGTAAGTTGTTCGTTTCAACTCAAATTTTGCACGCGAGCAGCTTGATGTATTCTGGATGTGGTGTGATTGTCAAAACTTCAAGAATGTTGACGGAATGCCCTGAATTACACACTTGCTAAAAATAGTAAGTAGTCAGAATCTGATGAAATTTAGCTGATAGTCCACTGGGAGCATACTGACAGCAACGTTAGTCTCAATTTTCAATTTATTCACTTCATTTGACCCCGGATTGACCAGAAAGGTGGAAACCCTAATTTTCAGACTTGGCCAAATTTTACGTTTAAGCTTGCAGACTGGAACGTCCCCGAAAGGTAGATAATCAGAAAAGAGACAGAAAGAGAGAGGGAGACGAAAACCAAAGCCAAAAGACCAGAAACGGAGCAAAAATTAGGGGTCCCCATCTTGAATGGGGCGATGTGTGAAAAGGTCACAACACATCCCTCAGTCCACCTTGGAGGCACTCCATCCTCCTTGATCAAGCCCAAGAGCACTCATTCACCTTCCATCTCGAGGGTGGCGTGCTTGATAAGATGCATGAAGATTGCCTTCCTTAACAAGCCTAGGAGCACTCATATGCCTCCCGGCCCACAAGCGCTCCATCTTAGGGGTGGCATACTTGATGAAGGAAAGGCCAGTACTTCATCTCTCATTAACTCGGAAGGTTGATTGGTCTCTGTGTTTGCAAAACACTTTTTTAAATTCAAAATAGATTGCTAAAGGAATCTACCATATTCATTGGTAATAAAATATCATTATACTATTAAGACATATATATATTCCTAATTTATATTCTCAAACTTACTTCCCAATAATATTCTTGCTGAAAATAATATTTATCTCCAATAGACATGTTATATTCCAATTTCTTATTTTTCCTTTTTTCCAATCACATCCACTTGATGCCCCTCCCCACTCAGTTGTTCTCTCTTTTTATATCTTCCCTTTTGGGGGGAGTCATGCCTCTTCATAAAACCCATTGCCCTTGGTAAGGGTTACACCTTTTCAAGATGGGTGCTGCCTTAACTAATCTTAGTTGGCCTCTTTCATTCATTCGCAAGTAGTTAAATCCTTAATCTTGGTCGGCCCCTTTTGCAAATGCTATTATTTTTATTTATTTGCATTTCAATGCCTAGGTTTTTCATAATTTAGTGTTGCAATTTGAACATGGTGGGGGCATGACAATCATCAATACATAGAGAATATACATGGTAAGCCATTGACATTTTAGTTTATAGTCTTTGGGCATTAATTTTGTGTGTGTGAGTGTATGCACTCATATGCACATATTTTTGCATGCTTGTAAGGGTGTGGGCAAGGGTAGACTTGATACAGTGAGAGAATATCCATTTATAAGCTAATCATAGGACTCGGTATCATAAGTGGTATTGTGATAGGACTTGAGAACATGGAATTGATTAAGTTGTGTGAAAGGGTAAGAGGAATTCTTCTTGAAAGCTTAAGTTTAGAGGTCACCATCTTAAAACTCAACGTCTTGAACTTTGAACTCCAACAATTGATGATTGATTTTGAATGCTTGAGCTTACCTTGTCTTTTGTACCTGCAACACAAGTAGTAATGGGGGATTTTGTAAATATCTCTAACACATATAATAAGAGGTAGGTTTGTGTCACTAGCACGAAAGGGTTGTTACCATATGGAGAAGACTTTCTTGTGTGGTTGAAATATGCCTACCAATTTTTTCCTTGAATTCTCACAACACAAACCAACACTACGCCAAATGTTTAGTGTTAGCTTTCCAAATGATAAGCAATTGAATACACCCAACGCCAAGAATGTTCACCAAGATCCTTCAAGAGGCAAGGTGATAGCATATGGTGGACTAAATTGAACAATAACTGAAAGAGAAGTTACAATTGAATGAAACTAGGCGGTGAACCAGCCATGAAATATTTCCACACTTCCACTTATTCAGCGGGGGGGAAGATTACAAATTAAACAATTCATCCACTGCGGCAGGCATCCACTCATCGGTGGGAATTCTCCACTTTCCAGTGGGTAATAAATGAAAGATTAGAATGTTCTTTTTCCACACTGGCGGTAAACCATCCAGGGGTTACAAATATGAAATTAAACACAAGAATATGTAGCAATTAAAATGACTGAAACAGTACTATTTACAGTCTTACAATATAAATAACAGCGGCAAATTACAAGAGATTTATAATAGAATCAAAGCACAATTGATAGAAGATGATCACCACAATAAATTATTTCTCAAATGTTGGAAACATAACCAAAATCTGAACTTTTAGAGGTCTGATAATAATAACCAGCAAACTGAAAATGATCAACCAGCAAACTATAAATTAATGAAATGCTCACAACTACTTCAAAATACCTCCAAATGGAATGAAATGAATTGCAATGACTCTTTGGAGGATAGGCGCTCAATATGCAATGGTAAAATTGCATCAAAACTCCACCAATAATTTATCACGAACTTCAATGCCCTCTTGAAATGGTACAGCCTACTGAAAGGGGCGATTTTGCAAGATAAAATAAAATACTTCGAATTAAATTCCAATCTTCTGTGGGAAGGGTTGCCCTTGGTTTAGAATCACAAAGCATCAGTACCCAGAACAAGATTAAATTTGCTCAAAAAGCTGCCAACAAAAATCACTTTCAGCTGTAGAAATACCAGCAACACAAAACTAAAAAAATCACCAAAATTATCCACTTTGAAGCCTAAATCTGCTAGTCTGAATGAGAAGTAGCAATAAACCAACTAGGTGTTATCTTTCAAACACGAAATTGGACAAATACTAGGAGGTAAGCATTCCTCGAAGCCAAATTCACAATGTCATTTTGACAACATAACATTAGCATAAACAATGGATGATAAATGCTAGAGCAAACTCTCTCTTTTAAAGAACTTGAGGTGCCTGTTGATTTTCTACATTTTCTCTCCAAGGGACACCCAAAGAATTTGAATCATTTAATTTTTAAAAGATAAATAATTCCTCCTCAACTTTGGCGTCCAACTCCAAAACACATTTTAAACATAATAAAATATTAAATATTTCCTCATGACGCGTCCTCCCTTCATGAACACCTTTTAAAACAACTTCAAGTTATCATATTGGGCCAAGGGGGGGTCAACTTAAAATTAAAACATTAATAACTTGAAATAACTCATTTCTCCCTTTTACACCTCAATAGCCAAATTCAACAATATTCAATTGCTCCAACTGAAATGGAAAACTTATTGAAGAGCTGCCAACTGGACCACTGCCAAAAATTAGAACTTACTAAAAATAGTAAATTCTGAGAAATGCTAAAAAACCTCCAAAGAAGGAAACCCTGATTTTACCTCTGACAATCCTACAGATTTCCGGAAAATAGGCTAAATCCAAATGAAGAGCGTAGGGCGAAATTGGGGACATTATAGTGGTCAACACAAGGCCTTTATGCTGACCCTAGTTTTCCATTGTGTCAAAAGATCAATCTATCAATGCCCGATACAAATGGTAGAGACATGGATTGCACGGGAGGCGGTTAATCCCTTGTCCGAGTCCCGAGGGGAGCGTTGACCATCTACCAACAATCTCCTCCTTAGCGTTACCCAAGGAGATTCGAACCCAACACAAGGCCTTTATGTTGGCCCTAGTTTTCCTTTGCGTCAAAAGATCGATCTATCAATGCCCGATACAAATGGTAGAGACATAGATTGCATGGGAGGTGGTTAATCCCTTGTCACGAATCCCGAGGGGAGCGTTGTCCATCTGCCAACAATCTTCCCCTTAGTGTTACTCAAGGAGATTTGAACCCATGACTCAGCACTCTGATATCAATGACAACACAGGCTTGTCGACATCAATGACAACACCAACTGCTCATACTTGCAACAATCTCCCCCTTTGTCATTGATGGCAACACATGATGTGAAAAACCACTAAAGACACAACAACTCTGAACATTAACATATTGCTTCATTACTTGCTCTCTTTTGATACTTTCTCTCCCTGAATATCTTATGACTTTCTCTCCCCCTTTCTAGCTTGTCTTTTTCATGTGATTTTCTCTCCTCCTTTGACATCAATGGCAAAGGACAAAATATTTGCATTAATCTCCCCCTTTGACAGACCAAAACCACTTTACTACTACTTTGTAGCTTTTCTTTTACTGCTCTGAATACTCCCCTTTAGGAGCGCACACCAAACTGTACCAAATCAGCTACCACTGCTCAATGACAACACACACTTTTGTCAACAACCACCAATGCCACTACCTACTCCTCCTAAGAGGTAGCCTCCAACATCAGTCCAGACCAAAGAATGAATCTTAAGATCCATTGGACTGATGCATCTCCTTATGCATCTAGTTCAAAGGAGGGGCAATAATCCCTAACTTCTCCCAGAGATACTCAAAAGTATCCTTAGGAAGAGCCTTAATGAATATGTCAGCAATCTGATCCTTTGTAGGCACATACTCAAGCTTCACTTCATTCTCCACAACCTTCTCTCCTAGAAAGTGATATCTGATTGAAATATGCTTTGTCCTTGAATGCATCACTAGGTTCTTTGAAATATTGGTTGCACTTGTATTTTCACAAAAGATAGAAATAGGCTCATCATATGTAATGTCCCCGTTTTTAGCTCTACACTTTCCAGTGATTGGTAGCCTATTCCCAGTGTGCTATCGGCTAGTCAGTGGCAAAATTAGGGTTTCCGGCTGTTTGATGGGTTTTCTTGAAGATTCAGGGTTTTGCTTGTTGGAGTTTGGGTGTTTGGATTTTGGATTCCTTCTAGGTTTTCAGAAAGCTTCGCAGTGGTGTCGCATGCATTGCATTCTGAGCAACTTCTCGAATTTACTATTTTTAGTAAATTCTATTTTTAGCAGTGGTCCAGTCAGCATCAGCTCAGCAGGCTTTCCTCTTCTGTCAGTTCAGTTGGTAATATCGTTTTGGCCGTTTGATGCTTTTTCTGGAGAGATAAGTATTTTAATTAAAATAATGTTTTATTTTAATGTTATGACTCCTTGGCCTAGTGAAACAACTTTATGTTGTTTTAAAAAGGGGGACTTTGATGGGTGGCGCCTCATTTGGAGATGGATTTTAATATTCCAAAGGTTGAAAAATAAAGTGGTAAAAAGGGACGCCAACCTTTATGAAAGTCAAATTTTAATTAATTTAAATCAATCAAGTGAAAAGTACGCCATCTTGAAGGAAGGCTTGGTTAAATCAAACCCTAAAAGCATCTTGAAATTAGGGCGCACCTTCTGGAAGCTTTTGGAGGGTCTTCTCAAAAGTTATAAAAGAAAGCCTTGGGTCTTCATTTTGGCATCTTTTGTCTTCAGTAATGTTACTCTGCCGGAATGGTATTGGATCGCTTTGAGGAATGAAGGCCTCCTAGCTTGGGCATTGCTTCTTGCTTGCAACACAGCAACTAGTGATGAGTTAGTGATAGTTGAGTGTTATTGATTTGTCTTTTCAGTTTAGTTGGTTTCCTATCCTTTGTAGTTGAGTTTTATCATTTTCTATCAATTCCAGAGTTGCTAGTCATGACTGCTGAATGTATGTTTCTGTTCACAAGTCTCAAATCATAAACATTCTCGTTCTGGGTATTGTCTCATTGTGTTTCCCTGTTGGAGGCGCCCCTTCATGAATATTTGCAGATTTTAATATGAAGTTTAGGATTTTATAAAACAAATTTGTCATTCCTTGAAGGCCGTACTTTTTGGAGTGCCTTGGGATTCGTGCCAGTAATTAATAACCACTTTTAGTTGCCATTTCTTATTACTAAACTAGGCGCCATCATTTTGAAGGTCTATTGCATCAAACTTGAAGTCATTCGGGTCAGTTTTGAGTGATATATGAGCAATTTAGTGGGTTACAGGCATGCTGGTTATTTATTTTAAAGTGCAGGTCTGTCATAACAGATTTGAGAAAATCTGCATTTTCCTTCTTGGATTGGTGTTAGGAAATCATTAAAGGCTTTGTGAAAGATTCCTTGTTGTTGCAGCAATTCGAAGAGCTCTAATACTTGATCTTGCAGGCATTAAATATTTCATTGTAAGCTGAATAGTAGTACTGTCAGCATTTCTCTTAGTCTTACTTTACATTCTGTAATCGCAATTGTATTTCTTTGATCTCCGCCATATGGTCGCCTCATTTCCATTCTAGAACTGGGTAGCACATACTTGGTGTTGAGTTTGCTTTCAGTATATTAGATGGTAGGGATCCTCTGACCACATGCTCGTCATTCGCCGGCGCATTCTTGGTTAGAGTTTTTGTATAAGCATTTCAATTAAGACCCTCTGACCATATGCTCGCCATCATTGGTGCCATTCTTGGTTAGAGTTCCTCCAGCTCTGTTTCTACACTCAGATCCTCTGATCAATGCTCACACCTTGCCCACATTGGGATCCTGGTGTACATTCTGGTTAGAGTTGCTTCAGCATCGTTTTGGTTTAAAGCTAACCCTAACGACTGTGTATTGCTCTGTTTATTGTAATTGAAAATTTGAAAAAATTGGCTCGGAATATTTCATCATACACCACTTTGATATCCTTCAATGTTTGTCTGATCCACAACACCTGTGTACAGCAAGATGCTATTGCAATGTACTTAGCCTCTGCAGTAGATCAAGATACTAAATCTTGTTTCTTGCTTAGACATGATACTAATGTGCATCCAAGAAAGAATGCACCACCACCTGTACTTTTCCCGTCATCAACACAACCAACCCAATCTGCATCTGTGTAAGCATTCAAGGTGAAATTAGTATCCTTTGGATACCACAAGCCATAATCCTGAGTGCCCTTTAAGTATTTAAATATCCTCTTCACTATTGCAACATATGACTCTCTAGGATCTTAAAATCTAGCCACAAGACAAACTACATGCATCATATCCGGTCTAGTAGCAGTTAGGTATAACAGTCCACCAATCATTGATATGTACTTTCTCTGATTGGCCTTGGGGGATTCATCATTCTTGCTCAGCTTGCAACCAGTAACCATAGTACACACTGGTTTAGAATCTTCCATTCCAAACATCTTTAACATTTTTTTGACATACTTTGATTGTGAAATGAAAATACCTCTATCTATTTGATTGATTTGTAGTCCAAGGAAGAAATTCATCTCCCCAAACATAGACATTTCAAACTCTATCTGCATTTCTTCTGCAAATTTTTTGCACATCTCTTTATTGCCTCTAAAGATAATGTCATCAACATATACAACCCCAATCAAGATTTGATTTTTTTCAACTTAAAAGTAAAGATTACTATCTGCGGTACCTTTATTGAATCCTTGCTATATCAGATACCTATCCAACCTTGCATACCAAGCTCTGGGAGCTTGCTTCAATCCATATAGTTCCTTTTTCAATCTATAGACCATATCTGGTTTGGCTGATAGACAAAAATTTTCCGGTTGTTCCATGTATACCTCTTCTTCCAATTCTCCATTTAAGAAAGTAGACTTCACATCCATTTGATAAACTTTAAAGTCCATATATGTTCCAAAAGCCAAAAACATCCTGATTGCTTCCATTCTTGCCATTGAAGCGAATGTCTCCTCAAAATCTATTTCTTCAACTTGTGAGTAACCCTTACACACAAGCCTTGCCTTGTTTCTTACCACTTCTCCATTCTCATTTAGTTTGTTTATGAACACCCACTTAGTTCCAATTATGTTTTTGTTTGCAGGGCTTGGGACTGTTGATGTGTTTTTCGTGACCGCACCAACGCAGAATAAAGTCGCCAACGGCTTCCCTATTCTCTCTTGATCAAAGTATTCCGCACGCTAAGATTGCCAGAAAGTTCGTGCGTTCAACTCCAAGGTTCTTTCAGTGCGAATAGGCTCAGTTTGGCTCGATGTGATTTTGCTGGTATTTCAAGGGGACTTACGGAATTGTTCGGCAGCGGAGAAAGGAATTCAAATGCTTGAAAGATTTGTCTATGAAGCACAGGTTTCCTATTCTAACCGGAAAGTACTGAATTGAAATGGTGTAAAGGTTAAGAAGGCTAAATCTATTCTAAGGTGTGGGACATGGCGATCAATCTTCACAAGCTTCAACCAAACTTTGCTTTGCCTCGCATCGGACAGCCTCCACGGAGTCGGTGCAATCTTCAAGGGAGATGACTAAAGATGTTCAAACCACCACTTGACATAAAGATACCATCACAACGACGCATACCATTACTCAAACTGTGATTGAAGTTAAGTACATGATATTCCAGTTGACCACACAAGGCGCATTCACCATCAGCGAATACACTAGTGGTATGGATAGACGAAGTTGCTTAGATCAAACACCACATTCCACAGTTAACATCTACTTGCATGGAACGAAAATTATACTACTTTAAGTCACTACTTGAATCAGAAGGACGAAGAAACCTTGCTAGCTACTCACAACAAAGACGAAGTTCACCATCAATGAAAAACTCTTTTATTGAGAGAGTGTTACACAACAATTTCTTACAAAGTTTTCAAAGGGAAAACTTTCCCTCTTCTTCGAACTACACTATCAACCTATACTAAGCTACTTCTAAGTTGTCCCTCTATTCTATGTCTACTGTCTAACTCTAAGCTAATGAAGTACAAATGAGGGGGACTCCCCCTTTTATAGTTTGCCAAGTCCCAAAAGACGGCTAGGGTTACAAATGGTTGGATGGCCTAGATTGTGCCACCTCACCCCTAAACATAATTTGCCCTAAAAACTGCCACAAAGGAGAGTGGGGGGTAATAAATGCACCATAATGTCCATTATTCCCTCTAGAAGATTCCATCTTTGAAATGCGTTCACACTATCCTTGATCTTCTCTCTTGGCGTTGTTCTTTGACTTCTTCCACCGGAGGGTCTTCATCTCCTTTTCACTTGAGTTAACACTTAGCCGATTTCTTGCAACTTTCTTCCTTCATGTGAAACTCGTAACTTCATCTTCCTCTGAAAGTTGTAATATCATCGCGAATCACTTCAATCATCAACGCTTGGCCTCGACGTTCCTCCTGCAAAACAAGCGAGGAGAAGAGAATTAGAACACTTCATAACATAAATTCAACTTACCTGATTATTATGCTCAAACTTCCAAGCGTTCATCGCCTTTGTGTTCAAATTCTTCATGCCTTAGCCAGATTTTCAATCCATCTTCTTCAAGGCCGCATCATCTTCAACTGCATCTTCAAGAAATTCATTTCACCTGCTGGAGCTCTGGCTCAAGAAAACTATCTTCTCGAAGGATTTAAGCAAATTCACCTAGGCAGTTCCTTTCAAATTCATCATCTGGAGGATTTTACCTGGAGAACACATTTTCTTCACACTTGCCTTAGAAAATTTTAAAAAATTTCCCTTAGGAAATTTATCAACCTGGCGCCCATCAAAAATATTCACCCTGAAGGCCTCGACAAAGTGTAGAAGATTTTAAAATCCCTTCCTCATCAACAATCTTTAATACCCAGAAGAAAATTTCTCTCAGAACGCCTCAAATTCATGGGTATGCAACGAACGGGTTCATTTAATTTTTTGAATTTTGAACCTTAGAAAAAATGGTTTTCATCAAATTTAATCCATTTCTTTAACTCCAGGCGCATTTCCTTGTTCTAACTTGAAGTTTCTCGTTGATCCCGTGCAGCTGGCATCATCTGACTTCATCTCTGGCAATTTGCGTCTTAAGAAAATTTGATCACTCTCCATTAGACTTAAGGCATTTTTCTAAGGAAGAACATTTTGTGCCTTAGAAAAATTTAAGTGACTTAGCATTTTGAAATTTTGCCTCAAAATTTTTTTTTTTTTATTCATCTTCAATCACCTTGCCTTTCATGAGGAATAAATATCTTCTCTAAAACCCAACGCCTAGCATATTTTCCATTCTCACCTTAGGCGCACTTCACTTGAAGAGGATATTTCATATCCACGCCTTGAGATATTTCATCTTTATTCATGTCACTATGGGCGCATTTAGTACCTAGCAACACTTTATTTCATCACCTTGGGCGTACTTAGGGAGTCATGCTGACATTTTCCACCACTTAACATAGTTTTCAAGGCTCCTAAGCTTAGGCGCAAATGCCAAGTCTTACTCCAAGTCTACACTTAGAAAAATATTCAAACCTTTTCACCAACCCCTTAGGCGTATATAGGAGCCCTCTCTCCAACTTTTCTACACTTGGCATACTTTTCAGCCTCTCCACAAGTCAAAGGCGCGTTCAAAGGGGGGGGGCTTTAAGTTTCCACGCCTTGGAATATTATCACATCCATCAACCTTGCATGGGCGCATTCAAAGGGTCCCAATGCCACTTGTCTATTTCTTCCTGCACATGTCTTTTGCTTTGACTCTACCTCTTTGTTGGGCGCATATAGTGCTTCCATTAAAAAAAATTTAGTTTCTAAAGCAAGGCGCACCTGGAGGGACCTGCTCTCATTTTAAATGACTTAGAATATTTTCTGGTTGGCATTTCCATGAGGGGCGCATTTTAGACCCTATGCTTTCAATTTTAAACACTTAGCAAATTTTCCAACTTCTCCTCTAAGCCAAGGCGCATTTGACCACCTTCACTTTTAGTTTGAGTGCCTTAGAATATTTTTAATGCTCCTTCCAAGTCTAGGCGCATTTCAGCTCTTCCACTTTTAAATGACTTAGAAATATTTTAAAGCTTGGCGCAAATGAAGCCTCTTGCTTCCAATTTTCGTGACTCAGAAAAATTCTAAATTCCATTTTACTTTTGAGGCGCATACAAGTGCACTTGCTTCTAATTTGAGGCGCAACTGGCATGTTAAATTTCCAATTTTAATTCATCTAACCTGGTGGGCGCAGATCCTAGGTTAAGCATCCAATTTAGACCATAGGCGCAAATGGTGAGGGCAACTTTTACTTTCAACATCCTTGGGCGCAAATGGTGAGGGCAACTTTTACTTTCAACATCCTTGGGCGCATTTGCTTGGTCAAGCTTCCAACCTAAGAAACTTAGAGCATTTTCTAGCCTCTTCTCAGCTTGGTGAGCGCATTTAGGACCCTGAACCCTCGATTTATGTGCCATAGAAAATTTCTAGCTCACCCTCAAGGTTAGGCGCAAATCTATAGTCCAACTTTCAATTTTGTGACTCAGGAAAATTTTAAAGTCTTTCTTCAAAGTGGGGCGCATTTGGCCCATGAGGCTTCCAGTTTCAAGAACTTAGGCAAATTTCAAGGCTTCCAAGCTTAAGGGCGCAAATAAGACCCTCTACATCAAGTTTTGTACTTAGAATATTTTTCCATGCTTCTTCCTCCAGACTAAGGCGCATTTTAGCCTATGAGCTTCCATTTAATGATTTAGTCAAATTTTTACAATCTCCCAGGCTTGGGCGCATATGAAGGTTCCTACTTTCAATTAGGGGCACATTTTGCTCTTCATACTTCAAGTTTCGAATTTAGCCACTTTCTAAACCCTCAACCTTGGTGGGCGCATATTGCTAGGCAAGCTTCTAGTTTAAACTTGGGCGCATTTCTCACATGGTACTTCCAGCTTTCCAGACTTAGTGAATTTTCCGCCTCTGTTCAGCTTTCAAAGCGAGTCTCAATGCCGGACTTGAATTTTTATCCATTTTAGCAAATTTTCGCCTTCTGCCAGATTTGAGTTGATTTTCCTTTGTCAACCCTAACTTGCCCCGAGTTTCTATTTTTAGAAAATTCTTTGAATTTCGTGCCTTCGACTGAATTCTGATCCCAGAAAACTTGATTTTCGCCCTGCTCTGAATTTCAACTGATTTGTGCCGTCAGTGCCTGATGCCTGTTTGTACTTGCTATTTTTAGCAACCTGCTAAAAATAGAAATTGTTCAGAAAATCTTCAAATTTCATGTGCCAATTGCCTGAAGGGTATTGATCATGGCTGGGTGCTGCTTTGCTTGACTTGACCTGTTCTGCCCTTATTTTAGGAAACCCTAATTTCTGGTCTTGACCTGCTAAAAATAGCAACCATCTGATTCTTCATTCTCTGTAACTCCGTTTGCTTTGAAATTCGCGCCACGGATTACTTATCACATGCTTGCCCTGTACCCGTCAGGATCTGGTGCTGACCTGCCATTTATGGCTGCTTCTGAAGTGACTTACTATTTATAGTAAGTGCTCGTTTCTGAGACTTCCTTAGCTCCGTTTGACCTGAAATTTGGACAGTATGTTCCTTGTTGGTGAATTTTCCTACCTATGCCGACGCCTGAGGCTGACTTTCTATTTATAGCATGCACCGAGAATATCTAAAAATAGCAAGTTCTTCGATTGCCTTCAAATTTTGCCAGCAGACTCCCTGAAAGATGTCGACCATGATGGATACCTCAGTTTTGAACATTTTGACTTCTGACTCCTCATTTTTAGCGCTGAAGCTCGAAACCCTAATTTTATGCATGTTGCTCAGATGAGCTCCGTTTGACCTCGTTTCAGTTGCATGGTGGTCAGTTTGCAGTTCTGAAGTGTTGAGCTGCTGCCTGATTGGTACCTACTAAAAATAGAAAGTGGCCGAAAAAGTGACCAACCGGCTGCCGGATGATCTTGCATGTCATACTGCCCGAAAAATCTCGAAAAACCCAGAAAAATCTCCAACATGCAAGCACTGGCTAAAAATAGTAAGTTTCCGAAAAGTGGTCAGCTCCATTTGCATGTTACACTGTCGCGAAGCTCTTGGAAAACTCAGAAAGGAAATGCCGACATGCGCCGAAAACGCCTGCATGCAAACCCTAATTTCGGCCTCCGAAGGCCGAATGTTGAAAGTTGTCATCCTGCTTTGCATGTCATATCACTGCGAAGGTCTCGAAAAACCCACAAAGAATCTCCAGACATGCGTTGAAAAACTCTGCCTCTAAGCCCTGAAAATTGCCTCCGAAAGCAGAACTGCTAAAAATAGCAAGTTGTCCGTTTTAGTTCAAATTTAACCTGTGAGTAGCCCGATGTGCTCCGGACGCAGCGTGACCACTGGAATCTCAAAAAAATGCTGAAGGATTGCCTGTAATTGCACACTTGCTAAAAATAGTAAGTTGCCAGAATTCGATGAAATTTCAGTAGAAACCTGCTGGAAGCATACTAATAACAATGTTAAGCTCAATTTGCAATTTATTCACCTCATTTGACCCCAAATTGGCAAGGAAAATTCAAAACCCTAATTTTCAGACTTAGCCAAAATTTCACGTTAAGGTTCAACGGCGGGCCCATCCCGAAAAGACAGACAGTAGAAAAGAGAGACAACAACAAAACCACCGAAAAGCAAAGCCAAAATTAGGGGGTCCCCATTTGCAATGGGGCGATGTGTGAAAAACGTCACAACAGGGACAAGTTCCCAAGTCTAATTCTTCTCAATCTGTAGTAGTTCTTCTTTCATAGCCTTTATCCAATGTTCATCTTTGCATGCCTCAGTCACAATTTTATGTTCAACTTTAGAAAGTAAAAATAGATTTACCTCTTCTTCATCAGCTCTTCTTCTTGTCAATACACCCTTGTTTTTGTCTCCAATGATTTGTTCTTCAGAATGATTCCTTTGCACATACTTAGGGGTTCTAGGGGTCTTTTCCAGAGCTTCTTCCTCTTCAATCTGCACTTCCTATTTTTTAGCTTCTTCTTCTTCTCTGCAAGCAAGCTCATTTGATTCATATCCATCTATCACCATTGAATTATGAAAATCTTCATCAACTTTGACATTTGCACTCTCAACAATCTTTCTCAATCTTTTGTTGTAACATCTGTAAGCTTTGTTTTTAGTAGAATATCCAAGGAAGATACCTTCATCAGACCTTGCATCAAACTTTCCTAAGTTCTCATCATCTCTTCTGATATAACATTTGCTTCCAAATACTCTGTGTTAAATTTATGATCAGATTTAGTGCACATAAATTAATTCAAAACTCAAACACACAACACAACAAATACCCTAGGAAAACCCTCCTCCTAAGGGAGAAAACCCTAGCAATAATATATCTCTTATATATTAAATCTCAATGAATTCTTCTTTACAATGAAGGCCGATATGAAGGCCAAAGATAAGGCACCATAAACTGATGCAATCACAAAAATTGAGTGAAGCAATCTGCTAACAAAGATTTCTGCCTTCTACACAAATGCCGATCTGTACTTGAGACAATTCGCACTTTTATGAACCTTCGCACTTGATATCATGTAATGAATATGATTGAATGGATGATCAACAATGAAACTTCATCGGATATATATACACAAGGAGATGGGAGACGTGACCTTTCATAAACAACATGTCAGCCACAACAAAGAGGTATGTCTCTATCAAAAGGAAGGTCGGCCACATAGAGGATCACACTCCTTAATAAATTTGTGACCCTTCAAAAAACAAATATTAAATATAAATATGAATTGTCTTCAATAAGATCGCGCCATAAGAGATTTGAGCCTTCATTAAAAATCGAGCCTTCTTTACAATTCAAATAGCCGTTAGGCTATCATTTGAATTTCCTCCAAATGCAATCGTGTGGGTCTGGAAGAAGCAACCCGGTGCTGCTAAACATCAACACTCAGAAGTACTTGACCGTAGGAATCCTTCCATACCACAACTCATAGGGAGTTTTTGTGCTGTTTGCTTTTGCTTGAACTCTGTTAAGTATGTAAACAACAATATGAATTGCTTCTCTCTAGTAGACTTCCAGTAGGTTAGCTTCTTTCATCATAGTCCTTGCAGCTTCTTGAATAGTCCTATTTTTCCTTTCAACCACTCCATTCTGTTGAGGACTCCTAGGGGCAGAAAAGTGTCTCTTTATGCCATGATTCTCACAAAACATGTTAAAATCATTAGAGGTGAATTCTCCATCTTTGTCAGATCTCAAACACTTGATTTTCATATCAATTTCATTTTCAACTATAACTTTAAATGCATTGAACCTATCTAGGGCTTCAGATTTTTCTTTAAGGAAAGTAACCCATGTCATTCTAGATTAATCATCAATCAAGAGCATGAAATACCTGTCACCTTGAAGACATCTCACTCTTGTAGGACCACAAAAATCTGTATACACCAACTCCAACAATCTGGTAGAAGATTGTTCTTTTCCTTTGAAACTTCTTCTTGTTTGCTTTTCATAATGAAAATCCTTGCAGACAACATTGATATGCTTTGTAATCTTTTGCAGATCTCTCGCTTTTTGAATTGAACTAATTCTTACTAGATTATCAAAATTGATGCGACACATCCTTATGTGCCATAGCTAGCTTTCATTAATCTGAGTCATAAAACAATGACCATCAACACTCTTAAGCTGATAAACATTTCCATCTATTCTTCTTCCAGCAGCAATCACGGTTCTAGACCCTTTTGTGATCTCACATCCATTGTTCTGAAACATAAGATTGTATCCTTTGCTACACATTTGTTCAACACTCAAGAGGTTATGTCTTAAACCCTTAACATAGTAAACATCATCAGTATTATGATTGTCATCAAATTGATTGAACATATTCCACAAATCTTAGTGTTGACGTGGTTTTTGTGACTGCACCAAACAACAGAACAAAATAGTCCGGAGGCTATTCCATTCTCTCTTGATCAAAGTATTCTGTGCGCTAAGATTGCGAGAAAGTTCGCACGTTCAACTCCAAGGTTCCTTTAATGCGAATATACCCAGTTCGGTTGATGTGTATTTGCTGTGTTCTTACGAGGGGACTTACACAATTGTTCAGGGTTCTTGCAGTTAGCAACTAATGTATGATTTTGAAGGGGGATTCTTGCGTGTATGGTTTAGCAATATAGTTCGTTTTCCTAAAACTAATCAGAAATGTGCGGAAAATAAAAGAGTATAAGGCCTAAGAAACTTATGTTCTATTATAAATGCAGGATATGTGGGGCTTCGTTTCAATAGACTTCAACCAGATTTCACCTAGCCTCATGTCGGACAGCCTCAGTAAAATCGGTGCAATCTTCAAAGGGATAACAAGAGATGTTCAAATTATGATTCAACATGCATACACCATCACAACGACGCATATAAGCATACAAATCACAATTGAAGTTAAACTCAAGATGATTTCCAATCGACCACGCAAAGCGAACTTATCATCAACAAGCCGCTAGTGGTATGGAATAAAGTGAAGCTACCTCAATAAAACGCCACACATCAAAGTAAACTACTTGCATGAAAAATTAAGCTACTTGGATTCGAAAGGAAGAAGAGACCTTGCTAGCTATTCATGACAAGACGAATTCCACCATCAATGAAAAGATCAATTATCATGAAAAGTGTTACACAACAATCTCCTCAAAAGTTTTCAAAGGGAAAACTTTATTTCTCTTCCACACTAACAAAATGTCTACAATGCTCTACTATGCTCTACTCTCTAGCTCTAATGCAAAATTTCCAATACTACTGTCTAATCTGATGATACAAATGAGGGGGACTCCCCCTTTATATAGCTAGCCAAGTCCCAAAAGACGGCTAGGGTTACAATTAATAGAGTGGCCAGAATCGTGCCGCCTCAGCCCTAACCCTAAAAACTGCCAGAATAGGGAGTGGTACATTAAATGAATCAATGATTCCCACTCACTCCCAAAAATAGTAAATGTAATAAATGCCCACATTTAGTCTTCTAGAAGATCCTCGTCCAGTAGTGTGTTCCCATTTGCCTTCTCTCTGACTGCCAACTCCACGAATCTACGAAGCACGGCCTCAACCTCCTGAACTGAAATCGGTGGAACACAATCTAGCTGAAACTCTAACACTGTGACTAAATGTTCATGCCTCGTACAAGATTTTCTCCAAGCAATCAAGGAGTCCTGCGTGTTCTGGATCAAAGTGGAGAAAGTAGAAGTATTCTCGAAATCATCTTGTACAAAGGTCTTAACATCTGCAAAGAAAGGCACCAACAAACCCCTCAAATTATCAACATTAACTTCATCTGGACTCAACCGCCTAGCAAATATGGCCTCAAAGGTATTCTGAACTCCATCTATAATATTGGCCATGGCCTTATGTACTCTAGCTGAATCCGCCTGTGCCGCATCGAAGAAGTCACGCCCTGTGATGGCTGAAGAATACCACCTAGAGAAATCATATATGTCATTCTCCTGAATGACACCTCCATCAACCAGCAATCGCAACGGAACATGTCTCAATGCCTCAAGACGCTGGATCACCTTACTCTGATAGATAGAGGCATCGCCCCAAGCATGATCCACTGCATCCATCCGTGTCAAAATACCAAAGGCCTGCCAAAAGGCAGAAGCAAGGTCCTCCATAAATTTCTCTGTCTCAACACGAACCCCTGTGACCCATTTATCTGCTTCTTGTGCCATCCTCCCCAATTCTACCAAGCCACTGATTGACTCTCTAGGTACATCTGCTGGAGGCTCTATCACTGGAATATCCTGCCCTCGAGAACGAGATAACTGCTGTACATATCCAATTAAGGCCTTGTGTTCTCTTTTCAACTTCTTATACTTTCCTTCTTTCTTGAATAATCTATCTTTGAGGGCAAGGAAGGAGTTATCACACTCCTCCACAATCTGAGCACCAGTGGGGCGTCCCAAATCCAGAGTCGTGACCACATAATTCTCAGGAACTGCTTCATTCCGGTCACACTCAACTCGTGGCACAACAACGTGAAGAGTATGAGAGCCATCCCCTTCAGTGGAGATCTTTGAAAACTTTCTTGCTTTCTTCTTCTGTGGAGGTGCACTGATCCTGTTCAAGAACTCTTCCATCTCAACTGCTGGATCAATTTCCTCACTGGGGCTTCTTCTCATTCTATCCTTAAGCCAATCGGGCACCTCATACTGTATATCAAAGGGCTGCTGCTCCCGTGCCTCGACTTCTCTAACTTGCTCTACCTCTACATCATTCTGGCGAGGCTCATCGTCCTCAAGTGGCTGAGTATCACCTGACACTATATCATCATCTTCGTTCATAGCCTCCTCTAATTCCTGCTGAAACTGAGGGTCAGTAATAGTCCCCTCATCATCCTGCTGATCAACCCTAACAGGTGCGTTGACACTCTGGCCAACCGACTCCCTTCGTGGAGGCTGAATATCATCCTGTACTACTTGCACCTGATTCAGTGCATTTCTCTGATCAGCAAACAAAGAAACCTCCTGTAAACTTGGAGAACGTGTCTCCAATGGTGATGCAACTGTGACTCGTGGAGGCTCTGGCTGAGTGGGCTCCTGTCGAACTATTTCCTTCTTTCTACACTCTGGACCTCTTGTGATCTGTTTCTTTCTGCCAGTAGTGGGCGTCCTGTGATCTTGTTGTGACCTTTTTCACACATCGCCCCATTCAAATGGGGACCCCTAATTTTTGCTCCATTCTGGTCTTTTTGGCTTTGGTTTTTGTGTCTCTCTCTCTCCGTCTGTCTCTTTTCTATGGTCTGCTTTCTGGGGACGTTTCCGTCTGCAAGCTTCAACGTGAATTTGGCCAAGTCTGAAATTAGGCTTTGAGTCTTTCCAGCCAATTTGAAGTCAAACGAGGTGAATAACTTGAAACTTGAGCTTAACGTTCTTGTCAGTATGCTTCCAGCAGGCTCTCAGCAAAATTTCATCAAACTCTGAGGTACTTACTATTTTTAGTAAGTGTGAAATTTCAAGGCAATTCGTCAGCATTTTCGAGATTCCGACAATCACACGGCATTCGGAGCACATCAAGTTACTCGCGTGCAAAATTTGAGCGAAAACAGACGACTTACTATTTTTAGCAGTCTGGCTTCCGACACGAATTTCAGGGTCCATATGCAGAGATTTTCTTTGCATGTCTGGATATTCCTTCTGGGTTTTTCGAGACCTTCGCGATGGTATAACATGCAAGTCGAGATGACCACTTTCAGGATTCAGCCTTCCGAGGCTATTTTTAGAGTTTGCATGTCGAGGTTTCTTTTGCATGTCAGGTGATTCCTGATGGGTTTTTCGAGAGCTTCGCGATGGTGTGACATGCAAGCGAGGATTCTCACTCAGTAAGGAACTTGCTATTTTTAGCAGGTGTGTCCCAGCAGCCGCCTCCCAGCAGTTCAGAATCACGAGCTGATCGCAGTGTCGCAGAAACAAAGGCAAACGAAGATCTTTTGGTACGCATGCAATGCAAATTAGGATTTCCAGCTTCGGAGCCTAAAAATAGGCATCAAAAGTCAAAATTTGCGAAATCCGGTGTAAACCACTGCGATCAACGTTCTTCAGGCTATCTGCTGGTGAAATTTCAAGTCAAACGGAGCACTTACTATTTATAGTAAGTCAAATTGGAAACATGCTAAAAATAGTAAATCAGTTGCATGCATCAGTGTCAGCCAACAGGTCATGTGGTGAGGATCGTCTCATTCAAATTTCAACTCGATCGGAGTTTGGGAGCTATCAGAAACATGAGCTTACTATTTATAGTAAATCACCACCAGAAACGTGCTAAAAATGGCCGGCTTGCTCAGAATGGCAGTGTCAGCAAGGTAATGGAGTCACGAAGATCCAGTGTTTAAAATTTCAAAGCAATCTGAGCCTCAGAAGTGTGAAAATTGAGGAGCTTACTATAAATAGCAGGACATGAGGCAGGTTGGCAGAGGTCGAGAAAAATGGCTAAGTCTGGAACTTCATCCAGAAGACATGGCAAAATGCGCCAGCTAGTGAGGAGGCATAAAAAAATTCTAAGTATGAGGTTTATCCTTCACACAGGGCAAAGTGCGCCCAAGATGCAAAAAAGTCAAGGAGAAGTCAAATATGTTCATCCTCCTGCCACCCCAAAATGCGCCTAAGTTGGTAGGGGGAAGATAAAATATTGCTAGGCGTGGTGAATTTAAACATTCTTCTTGGAGTGTCATATGCGCCCAAAGTAATATGTGTTAGAATTTTTTTTTTTTCTAAGGCGCATGAGGTGGTGAAACAAAATGCTAGGCATAGTTTTAATTTTCTCCAAGTATGCTATGGGTGAAGAGTGAGATATAAGACAAGGTGATGAAGATTTTTCATAAGACGTTGAAATTTTCAAAATGAATAAATTTTTCCTAAGGCATTGAAGATGTTGGAGGGGGAAATATGCTAAGCGCCCTCGCGAAGATGTTCTAAGTAAGGTTGGTGACTTTCTCGCAGGCAAGGAAGAGCAAGATCGAATAAAATTTTCTAAGGCAAATTTTCTAAGTGCAGGATGATTTAAAATTTTCTAAGGCAAATATTTTGTTCCTTAGAAAATACGCCTAGACCCAGGATGGTGAAATTTTTCTTGAGGCATGGATGAATTTGCTAGTGAAGAAGTCAGATGATGCCAGCTACACAAGATTGATAAAAAAAATTCAAGTCAGAGCAAAATTCTCAGAGGGGATCGAAGAACGAGAATAAATTTGATGAAGGAATATTTTCTAAGGTTCAAAATTCAAGAAAATTAAATGAACCCGTTCGTTGGGTACCCATGGATTCAAAGCGTTCTGGAGAAAATTCTCTTCTGGGTATTGAAGATTATTAGTGAGAAATGGATTTTAGGATCTTCCACAGCTTGTCGATGATCCCGTGATGAAGATTTTAAGTGGGCACCAGGTTGATGAATTTCCTAAGGGAAATTTGAAAATTTTCTAAGGCAAAAATGAAGAAAATGTGTTTTCAAGGTGAATTTGCCCAGGCTCTTCGTGAAGATAGTTTTCTTGAGCCAGAGTTGAATAAAATCAAGGTTGTCAGAGCTCCAGTAGGTGAAATGAATTTCTCAAAGTGGAAATTTGTCTAAGGCATGAACTTGAACACAAAGTTGGCGATGAACGCTTGGAGATCAAAGCATGAAGTTCAGGTAAGTGAGTTAAGTTTATATCATGAAGTATTCTAATACCCCTCTCCTTGCTTGTTTTGCAGGAGAAATGTTGAGGCCAGAGCACGATGACTTGAAGTGGAAGCACGATGAAGATGAGTTTCAATCTCGAAGGAGAAAAAGTTGCAAGAAAATGGCTAAGTGTTGAGACTTAGTATAACTCAAAGTGACGAAGATGAAGACCCTCAAGTGGAAGAAATCAAAGAACAACGCCAAGAAAGAAGATCGAGAACAGTGTGAACGCGTCTACAAATGGAATCTTCTAGAAGGATGATGGTGGACATTATGGCGCATTTATTACCCCACTCTCCTTTGTGGCGGTTTTTATGGCAATATTATTTAGGGCTGAGGTGGCACGATTCTGGCCACTCTATTGATTGTAACCCTAGCCGTCTTTTGGGACTTGGCTAGCTATATAAAGGGGGAGTCCCCCTCATTTGTAATTCATTAGCATTAGATTAGACATTGGAATAGTAGACATTGAGAGAGCATTAGCTAGTGTAGCATTGTAGAGCATTTTTGCATAATTTGGAGAAGAAAGAAAGTTTTCCCTTTGAAAACTTTTGAGGAAATTGTTGTGTAACACATTTTATGATAATAGATCTTTTCATTGATGATGGAATTCGTCTTGTCATGAAATGCTAGCAAGGTTTCTTCTTCCTTTCGTATCCAAGTAGCTTAAATTCATGCAAGTAGCTTACTTTGGTGTGTGGTGTTTTATTGAGATAGCTTCGCTTTATTCCATACCACTAGCGGCTTGTTGATGATAAGTTCGCCTTGTGTGGTCAACTGGACATTACATTGAGTTTAACTTCGGTTGTGATTTATATGCTTATATGCGTCGTTGTGATGGTGTATGCATGTTAAGTCATAATTTGAACATCTTTGCTATTTCCCTTGAAGATTGCACCGATTTTGCTGAGGCTGTCCGACGGAGGCTAGGTGAAATCCGGTTGAAGTCTATTGAAACAAAGCTCCACATACCCTGTATTTAGAATAGAACATAAACTTCTTAGGCCCTACACCCTTTTAAAATTCAGTTCATTTCCGGTTAGAATTAGGAAACTTGCGCTCACCTGCGAAATCATTTGAATCACACGAAAACCCTTAGTCTACTATTTGTTGTTAGCCATCGAACAATTGTGTAAGTCCCCTTGACATACCAGCAATATCACATCGAGCCAAACTGAGCCTATTCGCACTCAAGGAACCTTGGAGTTGAAAGCATGATCTTACTCGCAGTCTTAGCATGCTGAATACTTTGTTCAAGAGAGGATAGAGCGTCCGTTGGGAGACTTTATTCTGTGTTGATGCGGTCTCAAAAACCACGTCAACAGATCTCCGATCAAGTTGTAAGTCAAGGCAATTGACCTACTCTTCAACCTGTTTACTCTCCTGTCAACCCATGCTGTAGTAAATGTCATGACCGGGATAGAAAGTGTATCCAAATCTGCAACCTCGGGCTCTGACCAATCCAAAGGTGGAAGTGGAGTATCTCTAACAGCTGCATAATCCGGATGGACAACATCCATATCCTCATTCACCTAGTCTGGAACCGGAACCACTTCGCACTCCCTGATCAGAGTAATAGGCAACCGAGAAAACATCCTCTTCCTTACTTCAATCTCATCAGCCGCATCAGCCCAATAATCCTCTATGGTGGCCTTATGTTTAAATTCCTCTGACAGTACCCAATTGATGTTATGATGTGGGTCGTAGTGCTGTCGGCTAGTATGATATGAAAAATGATAAAACTGAAGTTCACTTTCAGCCTCTCTAGCTACCTGTATTGAGGGACACACCTCATCCGAGTTGCCCATTACAATTGGAAATTCTATTCCTCCCTTCTTCTTTTTCTTTTGAATTTTATCAAAGGCCAGCAACTGTCTAGATATCTCTAACATTAAAATCTTATCGGTTGGGTACTTAGGCAGCCTATATGGGTATGATGGGAAACCTTGCAGCCTAATGTAAGAAAATCTCGAAAACTGTATGAACCAACACCCATACCTCTCAATTAGCTCCTGAGCATCCCTCGAGATTTTGTGATGCAACCGCTCCTGGAGCAGCCTCGTGATATACATGGTGAATGAATCGTTGACACGCTTGTAGTGGGTTGTGCTCGATAGGTGCAACTGTGGACAGGCATCATATATCTTAAACTGGTGGGAGCCACAACCGACGGGTTCCTTGTAAGAGATCCCCCTGTACTTCGTCATCTGTGCTAACATATAGACAATGTAGGAGCTCATGTAGAATGTCTTCGTTCTCCTCAAGCTCAGGAGCTGCTCATGTAGATTATCACTTATCATCTCGGCCCAATTGACATAATCCTTCCCTTCCAGCACGAGATTGATGTAATAAAATATCCAGGGCTAAAAAATGAACGATTGTGGGCAACCTCCAACCCTGCTCAGCATCATGATAAGATCACAGTATTCTTGCTTCAAATCATCCGCTATGATCTGTTTTGGCAATTTTGCATGAGAAGGCTTGGGAGTGCTCATCCAGTGAGTGTTGATTGTCTCCGTGCACCTCTTGAATGCGGAAGCATACATCCGTTTAGCTCGCTCCCTAGATTTGTAGATCATGTTCCTGTGCACCGGGATCCTGGAAGCCTCACCAATGGCTTCCGGAGTAAGATTGGCAAGCACTTGGCCATCTGGTGACATGATTGACTGGTGTTCCTTCTCGTAGCAATTAGCACACTCCATCATCAGCTCCGAGCATTGAATGGCTGGTGGAAAACCAGCAGCTGCATATAACCCACTTCGAACGATAGTGTGAGGTAGTTGAAGGCTGATAACTTCCAATTCCTAGCATCCTGCTTTTGAAGGCCTCCAGGTTGACGGAGCCCAGGTTGGTGTCTGTCAACTTGCCCAACTTTGAAATGAACTTTGACTCCAGCGTGAATGTCTTACTCAGCTTCTTGATCACAGCTTGTCTGGATGCACCATTGTCCTTGCCAGTCGCCCTTGCCTCAGCCATCTGCAAACAGTAAACATTCATCAGCAATTTAGTTTATAAAAATAATACATGACATTACATAGGGGCTGCAGTCGACTTCAAGAAGCTGCAATAACTCTCTTATTTGCAAACCTCAGCTTCTTCTTCCAATAGAATCGAACTCCAACACTTAGAAAAGTTTCTAAGTAAACTTCGGTGACTTCACTTCACTATTCTCAATCAGCAATTTGAACTTTTATGACTTCGTACTTTATATCAGCAATTAGCAATCAGCAATCAATCAATTTGCACTTTGAAACTCTCAGCAACTTCACCTCAAGGCGTCCTTTAACTGGCAACTTCCACTTTAGCAATCAAACTTCAGCCACTTATACTAGCAAAGTCGTACCTCACAAGCAACTCAAGGCGTCCCCTTCAGCAACCTCAGTAACTTCAGCAAACTCCAGCAACTCAAGGCTTCGAACTCCTCAAGCAATCCAGTGCAATGCTTTACTTAGAGAAAATTCGACTTCCTCAGCTGTGAAAAAATAAGTTGGAAATCTCTTCATTTTATAGCTCAAAGTCAAATTCTAGAAGGAGCCATTTTTAGCCAGTGCATTTAAACTCCACTACTCCACTTCAAGAATTCGAATTTTCCCTCTCTGGTATTTCTGACACCTGTCTCCGGACGTCGGGAATCTTGTTCTTCTAGAACCTTGACTTTGACTGGCATCTTTGAATTTGTTTTTGAAAAATTTAATTTAAGTTCATCTTTTTAACTCACCAGCCGGAGCTCTGTCACTTGAATTCGAATTCAACTCTTCATCATCTCCGGAAAATTCATCCTCGAAGAATTCAATCAAAATTATCCAGGCAACTGACTTCAAATTCATCGTTTGAAGAAAATTCATTTTGAAAACACATTTTATTCAAATTTGCCTTAGAAAATTTTAAATTTTCCCTTAGGAAAATTCACAATTTGAGCACTGATTAAATTCTTCATTGAAAAAGTGTCGGCGAAGTTCGGAAGACTTGGAAATCCATCTATCATTGCGAACGTTCAGTACCCAGAAGAGAATTTTTTTCAGAACGCCTCGAATCCATGGGTACCCAACGAACGGGTTCATTTAATTTTTTGAATTTTGAACCTTAGAAAAATATTATTTTCACCATCTTAAATTCATTCTTCGCCCGTGATTATCCTGTGTTGCTCCAATTCGAGAAATTTGAATTCATCTTGCATTATCATCCACTTCTGACTTAATCACTGAGAAAAGTTGCTCGTGCTTCGAAAAATTTCACCACCTTGAGCTCTAGGCGTATTTCCTAAGGAGAAAATAATTGCCTTAGAAAATATTTTAAATCATCACACGTTGAGAATTTTCCTTAGAGAAAATTTGTTTACATTTGCCAGTGGGGAAAAATTTCAACTTCACTTGGAAAAAAATTTATTCATAGAGGCGCCTTGTACATTTTATTCTCACTTGCCACTTGCATTTCACTCCACACTTAGGAAAATATTCCAACGCCTTCAAGATATTTTATTTTCTTTCATCACTCAACATCTTAGGTGTTTATCACACTTGAAGAAAATCACGCCTTGGCATTTTTATTTCCACCACGCCTTAGAAAATTCCTCAACACCTTATAACACTTATCATCCTTGGGGCATATAGCATTTGAGGAGGAAATTTAAAATCACGCCTAGGGAAGCATCTTCAACACCTTGGGCCTTGGGCGCATTTAGCACTAGATGAAGGAAAACGCCTAGCATTTACCACCTTTACCACGCCTTGAGGTATTCTCACTCACCTTTTACCTTATTTACCATCCTCATTCACCTTTTACACCTCAACTTGGGCGCATTTAGGCATGTGTACTGGATGACTCTTCATCTTCACCTTTTTGTCCTCACATGCATGTACTTGGGCGCATATCACCCCTTGAGGAGGACGAATTTCTTTGACCTTGTTGACTCCCTTTTACCTTGAGCCCATTTTAGACTAGCTAGTGGATGGGCGCATTTTGGCTCTTGAGGAGGATAAAAACGTTGAATTTGCTTTGACTTATTTCATCTTGAGCGCATTTTAGACTCTGAGGAGGATGAACTTACAATTTGGGCGCATTTTGAGGGGTGAGGAGGATATCTAGACTTAGAAAAATTTTCCACCTTTTTCCTCTTCAAGTTGGGCGCATTTAGGCATGCTTGCAGGATAAACTTCGTTGACTTCTCTTTGACTTTTGCACCTTGGGCGCATTTTGGCCTAGGTGAAGGATGAACTCCATACTTAGAATTTTTCTGAGCTTGGCATATGCTTGAAGGCGCATTTGGGCTAGGCAGAGGGATGAAAATCGTTGACTTTCTTTGACTTTCTTCTCCTTGGGCACATTTTGGCCTGTGTGAAGGATGAACTTGACTCTTGGAAATTTTCCATGCCTCCTCACTAGCTGGGTGCATTTTTCCATGGCTGCAGGACAGAGTTCCATACTTAGAAAATTTTCTCGTTTTTCGCTAGTTTCTCTGCCCTGCTATTTATAGTAAGTCCTTTGAATTTTGTATCTCTGAAGCCCGGAATGACTTGAAATTTTGCACACTGCATCCTCATAACCTTGTTGTTCTGTCGACACTGCCATTTTTAGTCACCCTGCTATTTTTAGCATGTTTCTGAAGGTGGTTTACTATAAATAGTAACCTCTTGCTTCTGATAGCTCCACTGCTCCGATTGACTTGAAATTTGAATGAGGCGCTCCTCACCACGTGACCTGCTGGCTGACACTGACGCATGCACTCAATTTACTATTTTTAGCCAATTTCCAATCTGACTTACTATAAATAGTAAGTGCTCTGTTTGACTTCAAATTTCACCAGCAGATAGCCTGATTGATGCTGATCGCGGTGGTTTACATCAGTTTTCGAAAATTTTGACTTTTGGCTCCTTTTTTTTTCAGGCTCCGAAGCTGGAAACCCTAATTCGCTCCGCATGCGTATCAAATGATATCTGTTTCTCTTTGTTTCTGTGGCACTACGATTGACTCGTGATTCTGAACTGTTGGGGAGCGGCTGCCGGGACACACCTGCTAAAAATAGCAAGTTCCTTACTGAGTGAGTATTTCCGTTTGCATGTCACACCATCGCGAAGCTCTCGAAAAACCCACCAGGAATCATCCGACATGCAAAAGAAACCCTGACATGCAAACCCTAAAAATAGCCTCGGAAGACTGAATTCTGAAAGTGGTCGTCTCATTTTGCATGTTATATCATCGCAAAGGTCTCGAAAAACCCAGAAGGAATATGCCAACATGCAAAGAAAAACTCTGTGTCTGAACCCTGAAACTTGTGCCGGAAGCTGGACTGCTAAAAATAGTAAGTAGTCTGTTTTTGCTCAAATTTTGCACATGAGTAGCCTGATGCGTTCTGAATGCTGTGTGACTGTCGGAATTTCAAAAATACTGACGAACTAACTTGAATTTCACACTTACTAAAAATAGTAAGTACCTCAAAATTCGATGAAAATCTGCTGAGAGCCGGCTGGAAACATACTGACAACAACGTTAAGCTCAGTTTTCAATTTATTCACTTTATTCGACCTTGGACTGACCAGGAAAATGGAAACCCTAACTTTCAGACTCGGTCAGTTTCACATTTAAACTCACTGACGGGCGTAACCCTCGAAAGGCGGACATCAGAAAAGAGACAGAGCAGGAGAGAGAGAGAAAAACCCAAGCCAAAATACCGGAACGAGCAAAAATTAGGGGGTCCCCATCTTGAATGGGGCGATGTGTGAAAAGGTCACAACACTTAGCACCTGAATCATCACCAAATCTTGCAAGTCCTCCATCATACTTTTCAAGTTTAACAAACTTACTCTTGTCATCGGTCATGTGATTAGAGCATCCACTGTCAATAATCCAATAGTTCTTATCTTGACTAGCATGAAAAGCAGATACCAATGTACCTTCAGTCTTATCCTTTATCTCCAAAGCACTTTCCTTCATACATCTTTTGGAGTTAGCAGAATTGGTTTCATCTTTTAAAGCCATGAGAAAGCATTCATTATCATCATTCTCATAATTAGAAATACTTGCATCTTCTCTAACATAATAGCTTTTCTTGATTATTTTACCTCTATTCTCCTTGTTCTTATCATTCACAACTTTGTTTGGACATCTTGAAGCATTTGAAAGGTTATTTACCTTTGTACTTACCGGTGCCCTTTTTCATCCTTCTCACAAAGTTAGCTTCTACATCATCAAGATCATCCTGATCTGATTCCTCAGTCTTCACTGATTTTTCAGCCCTAAAAGCAGTCTCAACTTTTGCACCATTATTTGGACCAAATTCTCTCATTTCAAATGCAGTTAGGGAACCATACAACTGATCTCTGGTATAAGTATCAAAATTTGCAAATTCCTCAATAGCAGAAACTTTATGACTGTAAGATTTAGGAAGAGTTATGAGAATTTTCTTTACCTCTTTTTGATTCTTTGACTTTTCCACCAAGACCTTTGATAGAACTAACCACTTCATCCACTCTATGCATGTAGCTTGTAATATTTTCATCTTCAGACATTCACAAGTTCTCATATGTGGTCTTTAGATTCTGCATCTTAGCTTGTTTAACCATATCATCTCCTTCATAAATGCTTTCCAACTTATCTCAAATTTTTTTAGTAGTTTTCAAATCTATAACTTTCACTAATTCAAAATTTGCAAGACTGCACAAGAGATCAAACCTTGCTTTACCATTGTTTTCATAGACCTTGACTTCATCACTTGTGCTCGAACCATTTGCAGGCAAAGTATATCCATTCTGCACTGACTTCCAGACATCATACCTAAGGTAAACCAGATAACCATCCATCCTTGTCTTCTAGAATGCATAGTCCATGCCATCGAACATGGGGATCTCCTCCTTGTTCACCATCCCAGATCTACTTCAAGCGGTTAAACTTTTCTCCAAGGAACCTTGCTCTGATATCAATGACAACACATGCTTGTTGACATCAATGACAACACCAACTGCTCATACTTGCAACACTTTACCTTCTTGCGAACACAATTTTCTCACAATATGTCCAATTTATAAAAGCAGCTACCAGCTTTGGGTCATTCTATAGGGACCATTCGATTGATTACGAGTAGGAAGTGTGAAGTAAACTATAAATTACAGCAATAAATTAACATTGGAAATTAGGTTCCTACCTGTGGACAGTGAATCAATTACCAGAATTTAGGCAACCTAGGATTGATATGTATTTTTAAGATGTTAAAATTGCAAGATGAAGATATGCATTGATAGTATAGAGGGGACTTTCTTATGTGGTTGACACAAATTATTACCCTCTTGAAAACACAATATTTCTCCTCACAAGACCTCAAATTGCTTACAGAAACAGACACCAGCTTAAGGTCACCCTCTCATGAGATCACTCTATGGATAATCAGTAGGAAGCATGAAGTAAGCTATAAATTACAGCCATAGTTAACACTGGAAATTAGGGAGTAAAATTCATTATTTATTCATTTGTCAAATGTTTGAGTAGATAAATGAAGAGAAGAAAGGTTATACATTTCTCTTTTAAATTTTATCTTGTTTATAAGCTAATTGAAGTAGAAAGAGGATTAGAATTCAAGTCAGTATGGCAATGCAGTAAGGTCCAATATTACAAGACATGGAAAAGATTCTACTAGAAATCTGCAATAAGGAGAATGAATTTCAGTAAACAAATTTTTTATTTTAATTGGCCACAATCTTAATGTCAATGCTACAGCCTTGACTGTGGGCGTTGGTAGTGTTTCTGTCTCTGACAGTGAAGACATTGCACTCTGGCAATTCATGTAAACAATTAAAAAGAATAAAAGTAGTTCAAGGATTCTTTTTGTAAAGTTTTCTATCCCGAGATGGTTTCTCCATGTTAGATATTTGTATCTTTTGTGTGGATGCATGGCTTCTTGTGTTTTTCCTAGTGTATTATATGGTTGTTTTCCTGCACACAGAAACTTCAGAATTCTAAGAATTTTTGAGTCATCAGCATACTCTACTTTTCTTTTTATTTAGAAAAGATCTGTTTGGTGAATTGTGTTTATTCACAGGATAGCCAATAACAGATAATTGAATTAAATTTAGACTCTAAGATACAAGAACATTAAATAGTTGTAAAGTTGAGACCATACTGTATTTTTGACTCTTAAGTTACTACTAAATTTACTTTATGTGAACAATTAATGCTTGGATGTTCATAACTTAATTGTACTGAAAATTGAATCCCTTATCATAGTTTACATACTCGGATTCGGAGAGTACTCGGCAAGCCCAAAATTTTTGACTCGGCAAATACTCGGAAAATACTCGGCAAATACTCGGCAATACTCGGCAACTTAAAAGGTATTAAAATATAATATATAACTTAATATATAATAAACTAACTATATTTTTATTCTTATATATATCAATATATTCATATTTCATAATGATAATCTATACTTATAGTATATACTATATATACTATATATTAAAATATTTTATAATATTTAAAATTTTAATAATATACAAAATATTTATAATATTTTAAAGTTCTATAATGTATAAAATATAATATATAATAATAAATATAATCTATGATTGTATAGTATATATATTAAAATATTTTATAATATAATATTATAAAATATTTATAATATTTTAAGATTTTATAATATATAAATTTAAAATAGAATACATAATAATAAATATATCTATAATATATTTAAACTATACAAATTTTATATAGTATTAGAAATTTTATAATTTATAGACTTTATAAAAATTTTAAACTTATATCATGTAACTCATGCGATGCCGCGAGCTATTCTTGCAATTTGTGATGCCGATTGCAGTCACAATCGCGCAAGGACACAGTGGAAATTCGTGGGTGTCTGAAAATTTAGAGTGTCATATGCAAATTTGAGGGTTTGATGAAGAGACTCTTCCAAAACGTGAGAAAAACAGGTGCGTTGCTGCAAATCGCGATGCCCATAGCAACCAGTGCGCGGAAATAGAAGCTTCAAATCACGCCAAAAACGAAGGTAAAATCGAGGGTTAAAGTAGAAGAAACGCAGAAAAAAACGCATGAAACGAAAGCACTGTAGCATTTGGCGAGTAAAGGCAGAAAATAATCGTTTTGCCTGAAATCTGGCGATTAATCGTCCACTCGGAGATTAATCGGCGATTATGTAAACTATGTCCCTTATAATACACAAAGCATACATAGCAACATAAATATTAATTTCTCTATCAAAAGGTGGCCTATATATCAAACTATTTTTTCTTATCACGGGCAGAATTCTTTCAAGCTCTAATTGGTCGATGTCATGATCATCCTCTAATGTGAACTTGGTGGCCGCAGTTGGTTTCTTATTCTTTCTACGGGACCTTTTAATATGATATGACATCATTATGTGCCTTTCCGCAGACTAATTGCACCACATATGAGCCAATCTGGCATCAATTTTAACAACCAATCATTCAAGTAGTTCCATCTTTCTTGTGGCAATGGCATTAAATGTTAATAGACAATGTATAAGACAAAAGTAATAGGTGAATAACAGATCTGTCTGTCACTAAACTCTCAAAAAGAGTATTATTGTTTGGTTTGGAAGTCATGAAGAATGGTGTTACCAATTCCAAGCACAATAACATACTGTTCAACAGTCGCTACCATTCAGTTTTTTTATAATAATAGTTGTGCCAATCGTTGATCAATCTGAAAATGTCATTCCTTTATTTATACCAGTTTGTTGGTGGTTAAAGCAAAAACAATGTATAAAATCTTTTGGAAATGATTATATATTTTATTGTTTCCTTATGTGCACTTCTTACTGTGATTTCAATGGCATAATATTCATTCTGTTTGATTTTTCAATTTATAAATGTTGATTTTACTTCTTCCCATGATTATGCAGGTTTTGACTGAATATGTTGTACAAGATTTGAACGTGGATCCTAGACTACCTTTTGAAGACAATACTTTTGATGTCATTACAAATGTGGTGGGTTCTAAGTTTTCTTATATATACTATGTAGATTAGTTGCTCACATATGATGAACAATTGCATTGTAAGAGCTAACTGTTGTGAAATTTTTAAAAATTGGACACTTGCTTTAGCACAGCTAAATTAAAGTACAAAGCCTGAACATGAGTTGCCAACTAGTTAACAAAATGCAACTGCAAAGTTATGAAATATTATCTTCTGAATATTCATAGCAACCATATGTTGATCTTCTAGATATACACAAATTAGATTGCCACTTAATGTACATTTGAAACTATAGTATGTTACATGAAGCATGTGATTTCTATTTTGTTTATATTGAGAAAAAATTTAAAATATAACTCAGCCAAGCAACAAAGATATTAAGTCACCATGGAAGCATAGAGTCACCTATAAAAGTCAAAATGAACATCCCTTAGGGGTAGTAGAAGAAGCCCCAAATAACCTAAAAAAGAGGGGAAACACATAATCACCATATTAGAAGTTCGAAACTATATATATTAGGCTTATATACAATATGAAATATCTAAGTTGCCGATTATGGTATGGGGTTCTGGTACGCCTGAACGACAATTTTTTTTATATATATATCATATAATATTATATTTTATAATAATAATGACATTTGATCTTTGATAGTATGATAGTTCATTGTTGACCAATGTTATTATGATAGTTAGAAAGACAATAGTCTAAGTTGTCAGTTTTGGTCTGCATTCCCAGACCCCCTAATTGTAATCAAGTTTCTTATGTGACAAGAGATCCCAATAACGAGCGGGGGTTGGAAGTGGAATCCCAATGGGCTTGAGGGGAAATACTCCTCATGGGGGTCTAGGGGCAATGCCCCCAACGGGGTTGAGGGGTAGCGTCCCTTGTGGGGGTTTGAGGGCAACACGCCAATGGGGTTGAGGGACAACACTTCTCATGGAGGTCTAGGGGAAACACCCCTCACGGGGCTTGGGGGTAGCACCCTTGTTGCGTTCCCTATTGCGATACAAGGTGGGGTTGAGAGGTAGAGCCCTTGTCGCCAAGCCCAAATTAAGGCCTTTGAACCACACAAACCTTCACAGTGCACACCATTTTAATAATTTTATCACTTAATGGCAAAATTATGTATTTGGTACATTTTTGTTTATAAAAATGTTTTAAAAGAATGATTTTTGTTTATAAAAATGTTTTTTAAAAAAATAAATTTTATTTAATTTTTGGTTTGGGTGGCCCTTGGGCTCCCTTAGGTTTGCTTGGAGTGTGACTTGGGTATGCCTAGGGTCCCACCTAGGCACCTTGGGTTCATTGTGGGTCCTTCATACCCAGTGTCTTGCTCAAGCACCCTAGGTTCGTTGTGGGTCTTTTTGAACCCAAGGTGCTTGGGTGGGACCTTGGGCATACCCAACTTGCTCTCATTGCAAGACCCACACAAGCACCCATTCGATGAGGAACCGAGAGCCCCAAGGGACGTACCCTGTAACTTAGTGAAATATCTATGACTAAAGAAAGTCCCAATATAAACCACTACTACACACCAGCTAGTCCAAACCAAAATACTAGAGTCACCGATTTAAAATGACTACAAATGAACATCTAACTATGCTTTGTACACAAGGGAGAGAACTTTTGAATCATTGTTAGAAGACGGGCCTACACGAGAAACTTGATGTTGTGTTGTGAAACTAGTAGGAAACTTGTTATCTTTAGAATTATATCAAGCAAAGTTTCAAAGACTTTCAGCAATGTGTGCCTTTGAATCCCACTTTTGAATATTATCAACTTGATTACGGCCTTTCAAAAAACATGGACAACTACCTACTTTAGTTAATTTGTTGTCTAGATCCAAAGGAATAGCCTTATTATGATAAGAGACAACTTGAAGACCAACATTACTATCACCAACTTTAATCAATGCACAATTATTGGAAGGAAATTGATTTTCAACCTATTTGAGTGGCCAACCATCATTGTCATATTGCAACTTGTCACTAATATCAACATATCACCATTTGTTACCTTGATGATTGTCAAAGCCAAACTAAGCTATGTTTTTTACTTCTTTAGGGCTCTTGTTGATCTATCCACTAGCTTAAGGCCACCAAGGAGAGAGTGACTTCTCGAGAGAAGCTAGTGAGAACCCTTTTATCATTTTCAAATATTTTTTTATTCCTCACATTTCAAAGAAACCATAGAACCTCAATAGAGAGAATTAACCAAAATGTGGTCTAGAATTTAGAGAATCTAACCTTGCATGATATAGAACCAAAAATAATATCAAACTGACTAATCACAATTGTTTTGAACAAACTAATTGTTGGGTCCCAAAACCACTACTCACAATCCTATAATTCATTTTCACCCTCAAGGCTAGGGTTTTGTCATTAAGAAGATAAAATGAGGGTTCATCAATAGATAGAGGAGGGTTATAGGTCAATTGATGGGAGTGGATAAGCTCTCTTGCACTTTGGGCTCAACTAGACCTAAGAAGGTATTCTTAGAGATAACCTTGAACAAGGTTTCCATTACAATTGAAACATAAACATGTGATAAACAAATTGTAGTAGTACCCAAATGCAAGTTTTAATCCCAAATTTTGTCACTAGACCAAAACTATGTTAGAAATGTTGTCATTGATGTCAAGGGTGTATAGACAATTGGAAGTTGTCATTGATGTCAAAAGCATATAGATGATTGGATAGATTACCAATGATGTCAAAGAGTTCATAGAGCAAAGATTGATTAGACGAAATAGTTGCCATCATTATCATTGATGTCAAATGAGATCGATGTCAAAGGAGAATTAATATCATTTAGATTTAATGAGAGAAATTACAGTTTATGTGAGCAATGATTATGTTTTAATTATATTTAACAAGGCAAAAATTAATATGATTGATCACCAAAGCAATACCAAAGACAACAATAGTATATTGTGTGAAGAGAAGAAGCAATGGTAATAACGAATCATGTAAAAGAACATTCATTAAAGACAAATGTGAAATCCAGCAATGATATAAGCTGTAGCAATTAGAATAAGAGCAGCAAATTAGAAGGTTAAATGGTTCAAGACTTAAAGAAAGGTAAGACATTAATGTATAAGATGCAGCAGATGATTATTGAGAACAACAGTGAATGATAATGAGCAGTGATTGAATGTTAATGAACAACGATCTAGCTTATATTTATTTAGTGCGAGCTATGAATGAAGGAGTAATTACATCTAATGAAAACAAAATGGGAATAAGATTATTTTACAAAGGCAGCAGTTATCATCATTCACAAAGAAGCGATTCTTTATAAGGCAGCATTTATATTAATAAAAAAAAGCAGATAAGACAAATTTAAGAACAAGACAAAAATGAATAAGACAAAACATAAGAAGACAAAAATAAAAGGCAATTGGGAATAAGCCTTAAAGCATCGATGCATAAAGGCTATTAATAAGAATTATAAAGGCAGCGATTGGCTTTTTTTAAAAGGCAGAAATTAGTTTAACCAAAGGTGATGCCTTTTCAATAGACATCTCTCTTCAAACGAATACCTCTCTTCATGAAGGCATACGGGTATAAATAATGATTGAAGTATTGCAGAAAAGATGAGAAAAAAGTAGAATGAAATAAAAGGACATGTCAAAAAGGAAGTGAGTCAAATTTCCATGAAGGAATGAAAAGAATATTTCTGATTTACTACAGCAGAGTTAAACATACACATATGAAGAATATTGCAGACTTATGAAGGGTCACCTCTCTTGGTGAAGAGGTATATTGCAATATCATAAAAAGGAGATGAGTGAGAAGTGTGAAAAGTAAAGAGAGTTTAATAGAATATCCTTCCAAACAGTGAGTAGATTTATGGAATTGTATGAGCAGATTTATGAAGACTCTATGGGCATATTTGTGAAGACTTCATGATGCAGATTTGATAAGGGATATAGGCAGTTTGGATAAAGGAGATATACATATTTGATGAAGGCTATATACAAACATGAAAAAGAACATACAGATTTGAAAGAAACATATATGCAGAGCTAAAAAGAATACGTATGAAAGTGATTATATCAATTTTGTGAAGAGCATTACAAGAAGATCATTAATAAAAGCAGCTTTGTATGAAGAATTGAAAAAGAAGATATATGAAGATATATTTGGAGATCATTCAAGGAAGATAAATTCAAGAGGAAGAGAGGTATTGAACAAAATATCTAATTGACCATCATCCATTGAAGAAGCAACATTCAAGGTGGAACTTTGTTTTGGAAGTTTGTCGAAACCCTAGTTTCCCCCTGATACTGATTCTGACTGAAGTTTTATGTTTTTCTGACGTTTTTGGGTTTTTGCAATTTTTTGAGTTTTTTGACAATAAATGAATGGTACGGCTTTTGCAAGAAATTGAAATAAATTCAATAAAAATAAAATAGCTCTGTAATTGATAGAATATGGATGCCAGTATCTTTATTTGATCTTCTCTATAGATTACAAGAATACCCAGATACATGCAATGAATAAAACAATGAATTTTCAATATTTAAAGAACCTGATTTCAGCCGCCATTAATGAAGATGAGATGGTACGGCTGCAGCAAACAATCACTTTCCCTCCTATCAGATGATCTCAACTGCTTCCTGAAACCCCAGCGCCTCAGTTGATGCAAACTGGAACCCAAAGTCAAAGGCGTTTCTTCTGATTTGATGAGTACGGCCAAGGACAGAAAGGTACGGCCTGTTAGCAGGTACGGACTGTCAGAAACAGCAATTAATGCTGTACGGCTTTCACAAAAATCAATGTTTGAGTCTCTGTAATGGGCGCCTTGATGAATGGATAAGCTCTGGATACAAAACACTGAAGAATCTCTGATAACAGACAATCTCTGAAGCTCTGTAGTTTCCTCTGGATGAGAAAACCTCTGTTGGCAATAGATCAAGTGATATTCCACACTCTCTGAATTGCTTTCCGACGGAGATGGTTCGTTCCCCAAGGAATTCGAACGCGAAACCCTAAAGTCTTGTTGTGACCTTTTTCACACATCGCCCCATTCAAATGGGGACCCCTAATTTTTGCTCCATTCTGGTCGTTTTGGCTTTGGTTTTTGGTCTCTCTCTCTCTGTCTGTCTCTTTTCTGATGGTCTACTTCCCGGGATTCCTCTGCCGTTGAGCTTAAAATGCAAAAATTCTGGCCAAGTCTGAAAATTAGGGTTTTGTCTTCCTGGTCAGTACAGGGGTCGAATAAAGGTGAATAATTGAAAATTGAACTTAACATTGTTGTTACCATGTTCCAGCACGCTCTCAGCAAGTTTTTATCAGATTCCAAGGTACTTACTATTTTTAGTAAGTATGAAATTCAGGGCATTTCGTCAACATTTTTGAGATTCCGACAGTCACATATGAGCATTCCCGGAGGCCCATCCCGGGTTACCGTGATGTAAAATTTAGGCCAGCTTGAGACAACACTATTTTTAGCGGTCGGCTTTTGGAGCAAATTCCAGTGCGAGATCACCCGAGAGTTTTCTTTGCATATGCGCATATTCATACAGGTTTTCAAGACCGCCATGGCGTGGCAGCGAAATGACCACTTTATTCTGACCTTAGAGGCTATTTTTAGGGTTTGCATCGCCGGGGTTTCTTTTGCATGTCGGGTGATTCACGTCCGGGACAGGGCACGTCACTCAACAAGGATCTCCAGTAGGGAACGCTAATATTAATATGCGCCAGATACCGGTCGAATACCGGCAGTCAGCAAAATGCGGATACATTTGGTGTAGTAGTATGCAAAATTCGAGTTTCGACTTGAAGACCTAAAATAGGCATCAAGATTCATTGAAAAGCCCAGGTGTAAACCACTTGCGATCCCTGACATTCTTGGTGTCTGTTGGTGAAATTTAGTCAATAGACGCACTTACACTTCCCGTGAGTAAGTCAAATTAGAAACATGCTAAAAATAGTAAATCAGGAGTGTATGTCGTCTGATTAATACGTGATAAAGGTCGCGTGGTGGTCGCCTCATCAAAATTTCAAGTCGATCGGAGCTTGGGAGCTATCAGAAACAAGAGCTTACTATTTATAGTAAGCCACCTTCAAAAACAGGCTATAAATAGCAGGGTGACTAAAAGTGGCAGTGTCGACAAGTTGATAAAGTGGTGAGGATGCTACGTTCAAAATTTCAGGTTGATCCGAGCTTCAAAGGCGCAAAATTGAGAAGACTTACTATAAATAGCAGGGCACGATACTGGCGAAGGATGATGAAAATTTGTCTAAGTCTGGAGTTTCGTCCAGCAGGCCTGGCAAAATGCACCCAGATTGATGAAGAGGCATAAAATTTCAAAGTATGGCGTTCATCCTGCTCAGGGGGCAAAATGCGCCCAAGGTACAAAAGTCAAAGAGAAGTCAATGATTTTTATCCAGTAGCCAGGCCAAAATGCGCCCAACTTGAGGCATGAGAGCTGGAAATTTTTCTAAGTCTTAAACTTGTCCTCCTCACCCCTCCAAATGCGCCCATCCTGCAGCTGGGGTGAAATGCGCCCAAAAGGAGAGAAAAGGTCAACAAGTCAAAAGATTCTCATCCTCCACCATGGCAAAATGCGCCCAGCTCAAGCTCTCATGTTGGAAAAGTTTCTAAGTATAAAACTCATCCTGCTCCTATAGCAAAATGCGCCCAGCTCAAGGTTGATAGCAAAAAATTTCTAAGGCATGAAAGATATCCTCCACCACCCCCTAAATGCGCCATCCTTCATGCATGTGCAAATGCGCCCAAAAGCAAATTGGTCAAAGCAGTCAACAAGTTATATCCTCCACCCCTTGTGAAATGCGCCCACCCCTCAAGCAAGAAGCATAAAAAAAATTCTAAGGCAAACTCGTCCTCCTCCTAGGTGGAAATGCGCCAAGTCTTGAGAAAATCAAACAGGTCAAAGATTTACATCCTCTTGCATGGGTAAAATGCGCCCAAAATGGGCCATGTAAAGACAAAAATGGAAGTTGAAAAGTCACAAACAAAGGCGTTGGAAAAAGTTTATCCACCAGCTACATGGAAATGCGCCCAAAGCTGAAAAGAGGTCAAACAAGTCAACGTTTTTCATCCTTCCCACACATAGAAATGCGCTCAAGTTTGAGTGGGTCAGCAAGTCAAAGTCTTTTATCCCCCTCAAGAGCCAAAATGCGCCCAAAGCAGCTCAAGTGAAGACAAAAAAGTGGAGTTGAAGGGTCATCCCTCTTGCATGCTCAAATGCGCCCAAGGTGTTGTAGAATGTTGCAAAGTGTGTTGGGCATGATTTTTCTTTCCTCTCCTAGCCTCAAATGCGCCTAAGTGGTAAAGTGTTAGAAATTTTTGCTAGGCGTGTGTGTTGGTGAAGATGAGTATTGGGCGTGGTGATATTTTTCTCCAAGTGCTATGCGCCTAAGATGTTAAGTGTTGGAAAATTTTCCTAGGCGTTGGAATATTTTCAAATGTGAAGAAAATGCAAAATGGTGAGTGAAGGGGGTAAAATATGCTAGGCGCCTTCATAAAAAATTTTCTAAGTAAAGTTGATATTTTCACAGGCAAAATGGATCGAGCTGGATACAAAATTTTTACGGCAAAATTTTCCAAAGAGATGAATTCAAAATTTTCTAAGGCAAAATATTTTCTCCCTTAGAAAATATGCCTAAGTCTGGGGAGGTGGTGGAATTTTTCTTGAAGCGTGAGCAGAGTTGCCAGAGGTAAAGTCGGTGAATGCCAGCTGCACGGGTTGATAGAAATTTTCCAAGTCAGAGCAACAGGATTTTCACAGATGTGAAGAACGGATTTAAATTTCACAGGGAAATAATCTTCTAATGTTCAAAATCCAAGAAAATTAAATGAACCCGTTCGTTGGGCACCCATGAATTCGACGCGTTCTGGAGAAAATTTTCTTCTGGGTATCGAAGATTGTCGATGAGGAGTTAATTTTAAGGTCTTCCACAGCTTGTCGAGGATTCTGGGATGAAGATTTTTAAGTGAGCACCAGGTTGATGAATTTCCTAAGG